>VZTO01023387.1:0-66654 GCA_013400615.1 Syrrhaptes paradoxus | reverse complement strand
CCTGAGATGTGGGGCACCAGCCTCAGGGTTTGGGCTGGGGGTTTCAGCCCCTACCTCTGCTCTGGGAGGGTGTCAGCGCAGTTCCCGCTGGACTGGAATAACAGCTAATGTCACTGCAAAGTGACATCTGAGGGCATGCCGCTCACGCCCAGCTCTTAGGGCTCCTCTCTCACCTGCCATTCCTGTTACATGCCGAGCATCGTCAGGTACTATTTTGTATTTATCTAAATTAAATCTTGTCCCATGTGAACGTGCCTGACTCTCTAAGATATCCCAGGCTAATCCCTACCTCGTCCTTCCTTTTGTTTTCCATCCCTCCTCCTCCATCGATCCACAAACACGATCAGTGTTACCCTTTATTGCCTTTTCCTCCTTTCTCCCTCTCCCACCGCTCTCTCCCAGGACTCCAGTGACAGTTTTTAACAGCAGCCGGCTGCAGGCTGACCCGCTCTCTCCTTTTAGGGCTGCCTCGTGCTCCCCGGCCGGGCTCGTGAAGGATGCAGTCGCTCGGGCTGTGGCCGGCTGCTGTGGCAGAATGACCCCAAGGAAACACTGCTGAGGTTTGTCCACACTCCCAGGCTGAACAACCCTGAACCCCGCAGCAGGGAGTGGAGCCCCAAATCATAGGAGAGCACAGAAGGCTGCACAGGGATGGAATGGTTTAAAAAAAATAAATAAATACACCCCAAAAATCCCCCAACCCCCTAAATGTTACTCTAATGTATTTTACAGTTCACTTTCCATAGTGGCACTGGGTGGGGCTGTTAAAGTCCCAGTCCCAACAAACGTGGGCTCCTGGTGCCCTTTCCACCCAAATCCCAGTGCTGCCCTGAGGAGCGAACTGGATGGAGTGGCGGTGGGCAAGCAGAGGCAGCGCGCCATGGGCAGAGGGGGGGCTGCTGGTGGGGGGGCTCAGCTGCTGACTGGGAACACTGGAGCTTGGCGTTGCATCCCCAGTTTGCCTGGGGGTTGGAGGACACCTCTTGCATCGTGGTTTTTGGCAGAACTGGATGACGTCAGTGGAGTGACCAGGCATCCAGGCATTACTGGTGCTGGATGGGAGGGGGGAGCGCTCAGCACCGCCGGAGGAGTCATCCTGCCCCTGCCCAAGAGCTGAGCTCTGCTGCCAGGGAGCGGCAGACAAATCAATGCCTGTTGGTGTTTCTTTTTCCTCTCTAATCAGATTTCCTTTTCCTTGTCCCCTTAGACTGAAAACTTCCTTTTCATGTCCATACGAGCCGTGCCAAGCTCCACGCAGCCCCAGCTGCAGTGGTACTGCTCCAGTTCTGCCTGGGATCTAAATAACAACAAAAATATTGCTGCAGAGGAGATAGGACCCTATGAAACTGCTGGACTCTGGTGGCACTCCTCCTCTGAAACCAACGGTGGGAAACGCAATCGGTGTTAAACTGCAGCCTCTGGTTCAGCACCAACAACTTGTTCTCATTTTGCATAGCCTGGAGCTTGGAGTAAACTCGATTCTGCTCTTGCAGGCAGAGGTTTCTGTAACGCGAATGCAAATAACTTCTGCTCTGCACGCGCAGCTGGAGGGATGCTCTCGTTTCACTGCTTCAGGACTCCACGTCCTTCCCAGAGCCAGCGGCCAAGGATGCTTGGTGGCTGCCAGCCCGGGGGTAGCTGGAAGCAGGAACTGGCCTGGAGCAGAGAGGGGGTTCAGGGGCTGGGAGGCAGTTCCCGCCCCACCTCCCCCAAGCCAGCCCAGGGGAACAGATTTTTTCTGGGCCAGTTTTTAATGACCCAGGAAAGGGTCCTGGAGGGAGGGGGCAGCGCGCCCCAGCCTCCTCTGGCACTTCCACCGCCCTGCGCAGGGACCTGTGGGCAGGGGCAGCTCCGCTGACACCCCTCCCGGGCGTGGGTCAGGAACAGCAGGCTGCAATTAAGGCAATTATGCCTTTAATTAGGCATAATTGAGCTAATGGTTTTTTTTTTACAGTCTACATCCCCCCTCCTGGATAACCTATGAGCCAAGCCCTGAGCTGCCTTTCGGTGCTTGCAGGAGGCAAACGTTCAGCCCTTGTCTTCTCCAGCTAATTAATCCTGTCCCCAGTGCCACCAGAGGTGGCAAGAGGTGCCCCCAGAAGTTGCACAACCCGACAGTCACAGCATCCCTGACCCTGCTGGGGGGAAAGCAGCAGCTGCCACAGCCCCTTTTGGGGGGGTTGGGTTTTGGGGCTGCAGCAGCACGGGTGGCCTGAGCTCCCGGCCGAAAGGAGCAGCGGTGGGGTGGCTGCACCTCGGGCTTTAGCTCCAGCAGCTCTGCAACACGCTCTTTCCTGGGCAGGAGCTACGGGATGAGCCAGGGGTGGGGATGCATCCTGGGAGCAAGGGTTAAACCCTGCAGTGAACAAAACAAGCGTTGCATCCTCTCGGCTGTGGCTTCCTCCAGTTTTTGTTTCTAGGAGCAAACCCAGCCCCACTGTTACACAGGTAAGTGCTAATTTGGACATTGGGGACATCAGAGCGAAGGGAGCAAGAGATGGTCCCCCAAGAGCTGGAGTCAACATCGCTCCTGCCGGGGAAGTGATAGGGAAATAAAGGGGGGGGAATACAGAGATGCTTTGTGCTTCAGCCATCTCACAGAGCTGTGCCCGTCTCCGTGTTGACTTTTTGCAGCTGGCCTCTTCTGCAGCCAGGCTGAAACGTCCACTTGAACCTGCTGTTGACCATTTGCCTGCTTACGAGACCCATTCTTCCCACCACGCTGGACAAGGAGAAAATCTCTGATGTCTCCTGGAGAGAGGAGATATTGTCTCCATCTGTTCTCACACAGTGAGGTCTGGGGAAAGCGGGTTGGAAGAGGGCAAATGGAAAACGTGAGCCTCAGGGGGGGTGGCCATGCTGGGGACAGAGTGGGGTCTGGCCTCATCCGGAAGGGGAGCAGCGCGTTCCCCTCCGGTCATTGCTGGGTTGCCCTGGGGATCACCCGCTCTGCATCCTGGGCTGCAGCAACCCGGACTTACGGGCAGGAGTGGGCCAGCAGAGATAGGTGCTATCAGGCAGCAGCAGTGGGAGCAAGGGTTAAGGTGCAAACGGATCCCGGTTGTGCCCCTGGGTAGGGCTGGGTGTGAAGCTGGGGGGCACAGTCCGTGTCTCTGACCTCTTCTAAGCCAGACGATGTCCCCAGGGCCAGGTGTGTAGCTAGGTCAGACAGACATCTCTGCATTTTGAGCCCAGCCCCCTGAGATCATCCATCCCTCGCTCTGGAGAGGTCACGCACCCTCCTGAAGCTGGGAAGATGCTTCCTCATCACCGTGGGTGCAGGGGTGTTGATTTTATCCGTGTGTACACCCTGTAACTCACACCCACGGCCAACGGCACGTCTCGACAGCAGGCTGAACATCAGCCCTTGCTTTCTGCTGCCTCGGCACATGGAGGGAGATGGGCAACCACCATCTTCCCTAGATGCTGGAGGGCTACCGATGGGGCCAGCTGCAGGCTGGCAGTGGCTGGGAAGCCGGGTTGGTGGGCTTAACCTAGGGCTGCTCTTTGCTTCATTGACAAAACAAAGGCTGAGGAATCGCCTGCAAGTGAGGTCCACCTTAGACCTGGAGCTCCCAACCCTGAGATTTTTCACTAGTCTTCCTATTTCTTCACTGCAAGAGTGCTGAGGCATTGGCACAGGCTGCCCAGGGCAGTGGTGGAGTCACCATCCCTGGGGGGAGTCAAGAACCGTGTGGATGTGGTGCTTGGGGACATGGGTTAGTGGGTTGGGTGGAGTGGGGTTGACGGTTGGAGTTGATGATCCTTGAGGTCTTTTCCAACCTTCACGATTCTGCGATTCTCTTTGTGGTGCCCTGAGCTTGGTGGGATGCTGGCTTCTCCCCACCAGCTGCCGTCTCTCTCAATCCCATTTGCACCAGCTGCAGCGGCAGCTCGCTGGTGGCCCTCCGGGAGGCTCCTGCCCGAGGCTGGGGTGAGAGGCAGAGCCAGGATCAGGCACACGGCGCCTGGTCCTGTCCCCTGTTCACACGCTGTCCCTGTCTGTTGCTGAGGAGCTGTGGCTGCACCCTCCCACCCTCGTGGGCAGCTCTCAACAGCATCTCGGCGCTTTCCAGGCATCCAGCCCCCGTCATCCGGTGGGATTAAATCTCAGGTGCCAACACGACTTTAATACAACTTTTTAAAGTATGCATTTGTATCTAGTAAGCCCTTGAGTACAGCAGAGTCCCTTTTATATTGAAATTCAGGCTCCTCAATAACATGTTATGATGAGGCTCGCTATTTTTGGAATTGCTGTTCCTCCGCTATGAGCAAGGCACTGAACATCCTTCGATATGAAATCATTAAGGGCCCAGCAGAGTTCATTACAGGGGCATTTCTCCGGATTAAGAACAAATCAATACCACATACTAATATCCCAGCCTGGTACCCGGCTTCGGTTGCAAACAGCACATCCAGAGGCAGATACTCTTCTTTTGGCCTCTTGTGCTCCTCTTCCAACACCTTATTTACTGTTTTCCCCCCAGCTGTTGTGAGGGATTTATGAGCAGACAAAATCCCAGGGTTGTTTTTCCTTGAGCTACCTGAATATTGTAGCTTTTAAAATAAAGAAGAAAGAAACAGCCAGCTCGAGTGTGCGATATTGCAGCCACCTGATGTGCGGAGCCCCTGGCAGCAGGCGGGCAGGAGGGGGAGAAAGCCTGGAGCTCTCTCCGGTCACGTTCAGCTGATCACAGAGTTCACAATGAGTTTCAGGGGCTTTGGGTTGGGAACATGCCTGAGGGAGGTGGGTGGGGAGGGAACAAAGGATGATTTATAAGAAGCCTCCAAGAGGATGCTGCTGGTGGGGTATCCCCTGGAGGAGCCACCTTCTTGGGTGAGAACCTGCCCTGAGCTGAGGTGGGGAAGCAGATGGAGCTTGTTGACCTCGTGGGCATGCTGCACTGGTGGGGACTGGGGGCAAGCTCCCCTGTCCTGGTGGGTCTGGGGCAGCCACAGCCTCTCTGAGGGACTTTCACTCCAGCTGTGGTGCTGGGCTGAGGCTCCAGCTTTGCCCCAGACAAACGTGGATCCGCATCCCAGAGCGGCTTTGCCCATCCGTGGCATGGGACAAGGGCAGGATAAAGGGGTTTGACTGGGCTCAGCACAGGGCTGTGGGGTGGAGAAGGGATGCCAGGAACCGCCGGCTGCTCTGGCTGTCGCTCAGCCATCAAGAGCCGTGTCTCCAGATGTCTCTGCTGCAGCTGGAACAGGAATTTCTCACGGTGCTGCTCCCGGCTATCGCGGCACATGATGCTCTTGTGGTTCGGCAGCCGCTCGAGTAGCTGATGTGAAAGCTGCTGAGGCCAATGGCGTTTGTTTCTCTTTATTTATTGGGACTAATTATTCATCAGTGGAATTTAATTATTACTTTTTTGCCTTTTAAAAACCTCGCTTAATGGAGGAAAGCAGCCATTTGTCTGGGCAGCATTTAATGCTGAGTGGATCCAAGAGGGGTTTTCTTCAAGCTGTTTTGACAACAATAACAATAAAAAAGTCAGGCTGGTGAAGTGTGGAGCTGTAGGCCATCTCCGTAATGATCTGAAGCACTCAAGCCCTTATTAACTTAATGCTTTCATTTACTAGCTCTCTCCTGGAAGAAGATCCCCTAGTCAAACTGCTATCGCTGCTTTAAAAACCTGAAGTTAGGAACAGCTTCAGCTGCACATCTCGTTACAAGGAAGGGCCTGCAGCTGAGAGCAGCACTCAGCATCTTGGTTTAGCTCTTACATTTTCGGGGGAATTTCAGCAAAAGCTCTGGTTACACCTCCAGTCCAGGCGTTTGCTCTTCCATTGCTACCTGTAAATTAATAAACTAAATTATAAAAGTTCTGCGTTCCCTCTTTCTCTGGAAATGGGAGGCTTGAGGGCTCGGCTGGATTGCAATGAATGAAGAGCTGGGCAGAGCCCATCAGCTGGGGGGTCGTGGTGACCAGTGTTGGTAGGAGCACAGCCTGTTCCATCAGCACAGCCTCTAACTGTGACCAGCTGACGCTGCTCCCATTCCATTTACCTCCTTGGTTCAGCAAGTGGATGCTCTCTCCCTTCCCTCTCCTAGCTCTGGCTGGGAAGCAGCATGCTTTCACACATGCTACCTGAGGTAACTCATAGTTTTAATTATTTTAAAAAAAAACAGTGTGGGGCTTGGGAGCTCCACGTCCTCACCTCATCTCCGTGTGACCTACAAGCACAAGACAAGGTATGGGTCACCCATAAGAAAAAAAATAAGAGGGGGATGCACTTTGAGGCAGCTTTGAGTGACTAGCTGGAGCTATCTGGGCTTTAGCTGTGTTCTGGGACCTTCTGGACTGCAGGGGCCAGCGATGCTGCTGAGCTCCGAACTGCTGGGTATGCTCAGGGCAGCAGCTCTCCAGCAGCAGTTCCTTGTCTGGGCTCTGCTCACGGTCAGAAAGTCCTTTTAAAATTCATTTAAAGATATTCCATGAGGATTTGAGGGCATGATGTGATGGGGTTCTTGGAAGAGGGAGTCAAGAAGACACCAGGGGTTAGGTGAGGTGGGGCTTCTCCTTGGTGCTCATCTCTGATGGTTTCCAGAGTGGGATGAGGACTATCCCCGAGGTACAGGCAGGGAACCTGAGGCACTGCGCTGGCGGCTTGTCCGTGGTGTCTGTAACAAGCCTGTTTGTCCTTATAAAGACCTGTCCCTAAATATCCACCTTAAGGTGAAGCATTTTTCTGTTTTGGAAAGCCATGAGCAGCGATGTCACACGGAGATGGCTGGAGGGAGTCTCCATCGCTGCTGGGACCAGCCTGGAGAAAGCAAGGAGTGTGGAATGGGCTGGACCCAAAGTACACCCGTGTCGGAGGGACGACTCCCGTTGAGGCTCCTACACTCGGATCAGGTCTCTGGGGAGATGCTCTCAGGACAGCGATGTTTATGTGTCTCTGAAGGAATTCAGAGTTCGTGGATACCACTGCGGTGAGCTGCTAGAGAGTGTGGAAAGCAGCAGCCTGGGAAAGGTCAGCACCTGCAGGTGGGTGCTCAGCACTGCTGGCCTGCCACCGGCACTGATTTGTTTCGTTTATTTTGTTAAAAGCAGTTCATCTTCTGGAGTGCTCTGAGTACACCCGCTTTTCAAAGGCGGTCTGATTCCCAAAGAGTCGTTCTCCCAGCTGCAAATCCAGCCCGTGGGGTGGGGCGCGGGTTAATCCGGAATCATCAGCACCTACGGAAAGTCTTGACCAAGGCTTTGCTGCTCGCTGTGAAGCCTGCTGTTAACTGCCGGGTTCTTGCACTCCCCAGAGTGTCCAGGCTTTTAGCTCCACGCCTTCCTCCGATCACCGTTTGTTCACCTCCTGAAAGCAGGAAATAATGAACCTGTTCTATTAAAACCTTTGCTTCGTATGCAGGAGGGACAAATGAAGGACTTCCCACATTGATTTTCGAGCTTGGCTGTTCCAAGACAGAATGTTCCATATGGGAGCAGATGTGTCAGGAAGGAAATTTGGGTGGTGCTCGGGAGCTCCATGTCTTCACCCCATCTACAGGTGACCTACAAGCACAGGACAAGGTACGGGCCACCAAACGGGTGACAAAGGCTGGAAGATGTGCATTTGCGGAGAAGGAGAATGAGGTTGGGAGTGTGAAGCCCAACGCAGAGAGCATGTCTTGGCCCTACATCCCCTATAGACTGCTGCAGGGGAGCAGCAAGGAGAAAGAGGTTTAGGTGAGACCTACCCCACGTGAATATCCTGCTGTTCCCAAGCGCCAGCCCAAAGCCACGCTGGTTGCCTTGCAGCTCCCCCAGGGTGGCTGGAGTGCTAAAGCCGAAGATTTTACTGTTTATTTTTTTTTAATGGCCTTATGTGCTGGAGATGCCCATGGCTGAGGGCTGCAGCAAGATGTGACAGCTCTTGAGTATCTAAGGCTTGGGCACCTCACGCAGCTTTTCTTCAGCAGAACTTCACTCGGGTGTCCAGGATTAAGGCGTTGTGTACGGCACCGCACGCCTCCAGCCTGCGTTCCCTCCCTTTGAAGTTAACAACAGGACCCCCATGGGCTTCAGCGGGTGACACATCAAACCGTGGAGCATGGCAAAGCCCAAGTCCCAGCCGCGGGCTTCCTGGCCTTGGCGTTCGGACGCCTCTGTTGCGCTGTCCCCCTTGAACAGTGACAAATGCTTTCTCTCCGGCTGGAGAACTGAATAAAAATTGGATCTGGAAACAAAGCCACAACGTAAATCACGGCGCAGACGTGCCGAAGGGGAAATCGACGCTGTGTTCATCGTCCGTGCAGCCAGAGCCAGGTGGAAACACGATTTTGGAGATGTCTCAGCCAGAAAGTTCCAGGATTGAGACAATCACTGGCTAATTATGCTCAATGGGTCTGCTCAGACAGGGGACTAAGCAGAAGCACTATTTTCTTACCAGGACCAGTACTGAAGCTAGAAATTATTTAGAATTTAACTGTTTTTAGAGGCAAATAGACCATTTGGTTTTGGTGCTTTGTAGTTTTGGTGTTTTGTGGTTTGTTGTTTCTTTTTTATTCTTTTTTTGAAGGTGGAATTGTTTTTTCCTGTAGAGCTGTTTGCTATTTGCAGGGACCAAGGTAGCTCAGGTTCTGGATTTTCATAGTTTATTACCAATAAAATGTAGATTTGTGGCCACGGGGCTAGTTAGGCATCTCTATGGAAATGTGCAGCTACGGACGGGGTTTGTGCTCTGGTTGTAATCAAGGTTTTCAGAGTTTTTGGTTTTCTTCATACCGACAAGCAGCATATATGAGAACTCAGACTTCAATNCGTGCAGCCAGAGCCAGGTGGAAACACGATTTTGGAGATGTCTCAGCCAGAAAGTTCCAGGATTGAGACAATCACTGGCTAATTATGCTCAATGGGTCTGCTCAGACAGGGGACTAAGCAGAAGCACTATTTTCTTACCAGGACCAGTACTGAAGCTAGAAATTATTTAGAATTTAACTGTTTTTAGAGGCAAATAGACCATTTGGTTTTGGTGCTTTGTAGTTTTGGTGTTTTGTGGTTTGTTGTTTCTTTTTTATTCTTTTTTTGAAGGTGGAATTGTTTTTTCCTGTAGAGCTGTTTGCTATTTGCAGGGACCAAGGTAGCTCAGGTTCTGGATTTTCATAGTTTATTACCAATAAAATGTAGATTTGTGGCCACGGGGCTAGTTAGGCATCTCTATGGAAACGTGCAGCTACGGGGTTTGTGCTCTGGTTGTAATCAAGGTTTTCAGAGTTTTTGGTTTTCTTCATACCGACAAGCAGCACACACAAGAAGTCAGACTTCAACATCCATTTCCAGGCTGCGCTTGGGGAAAGATCACGGGAGGAACAGAAACCCGGCGCACATCTGAGCCTCCCAAGAGGTGTTTTTTCACCGCAAACTCCTTTTGAAACACAAGGCTTGAGGCTCGTTACAGACAGGCATGAAAGCCCTTCGCTCCCTTCCTGCAGGTGGACTCAGGATTGTGACCGAGAGGGCTTTTTTTTGTTTAAAATTGTCATTTCAAGAAACATAAAGCTTTCCAAGCACACACGCGCCTCGGTGCCGATGCTCTAGGTAGACACAGGGTGCTGGGCTGCACAGGCAGATTCCTCTGCGTTTCCATGACCTCAGCTCCCATCGTCTGCTTCCCAGGCACCGCTTCATTATTTTTGTATGACAGTGACGAGCCAAAGTCCCGCCTGAGCTGCCCTGGCCCCAGGGAGGCTGCGGTCCAGGTGCTGGGGTTCTTCTGGTTCACTTCTGATCGTGCTTGCTTGCTTCTCCAACACCAGGTTAGTGTGATCCCTGCGACAGCTTCTTGAAACAGACTTGAAAAATTTCCAAAATGCTCGATATATCAAGTGACTGCAGAGGGGTGGGGGGATTTTTGTTTTTTTCAGCATCTCTGAAGTGACAGATTTCTGCATTTAATGCATTTCAGCAATTAACGGCTGCATCTTCAGTAGAATTTTTTTTTTTTTTTTTTTGCACTTTTGCCTATCTGCTGATTCTGTTAAGGGCTCCTTTTTATTAAGATCTGGGGAAAACTGAGTTTTTCTTTTTTTTCTGGCTATATACGTGTCTTTTACACTGGCTTTAAAAAGTGTGGTGGTTGTGAGTATATTTAATGGCTCTTCTCTGGCAGGTTAGAAAGCAGCCCCAATACCCTCATGTTATTAACAGCTGCAGAAGCAAGCACAGGAGACGTGACAGCGAAAAGGGAATTACTTTCCTAGTTACCAAAAGCAAGGGTGAAAGCTGGGATTTCCAGAAATCCATCCAAAAATTCACTGGCTCTGTACGGAACAGGATTTAAGCTGTGTGTCTGCTCCCAAGGACACAGCTCTCGAGACAACCTTTAATATGAACGCGACAAGCAGTTTCCTTCGCCGTTACAGAAATGGCTTTTTTGGTCAATGCTTTGCAAATTCCCAAGGAAAAACTGGGATGCTGGCAGGTCGTCGTGTGCTGCACGAGCTGATGTTAATGCCTGCTGGGACTTGGTCTTGCTGCTGGGGCTGTTTGCAGCTCCCTGTGTGACATCTGTCTGATGGAGTGACACCGAACCGTCACTGGCTCCAGTGCACCCTGTTTTCTGTCCGACAAGCAGTAACGAGAGCAACCAAAGTGTTTTTTCCTTTCCCTTTGACTTTTTGAAGGAGGCCTGCTGTGTTTTTGAAAATCACATCTTCATTCCGAGTATTTCAGAGCTGTAGCTCTTCATATCAGACAACTTGGCGTCAGCTTTGAAAAGAAACTCGTTATTCCAGAGCAGAAAACTAGATTAGAAAATTAGAAAACGCAGAGAGAAACAAGGTCCTGTCAGCTTTGAAAAGCCAGTTCTCTGGCACTGGCACAGGACAGCTTTCGGCACGGCATAACGCACGGCTGCCGCTGCCAGACGCGCCCGCCCGGGCTGCTGCGGCGCGTTCCCTGCACGGAGCGATCCGTGCTGATCGTTCTGCGAACACGCTGGCACACATTGCCGTGTAGCGCTGGAACACGTAAAGTGTCTTGCAGTTCGGTTTGGAAAGGTCAGCCTGTACTTCATACTGTCCCTGGTAAAAAACAGCCTGAAGAGAAGTTTGCTTTTTCTTGAAGTGCGTTTCGCTAGCTAATACAGCAGGAATGCAGAACATCAGCTCTCCAACCATCTATGAAACAAATGCTAGAATTAATTGCTTAATTCTCTTTGTATTAGGATAAAGAATATGGTTTTTAAATGTCTTCAGTGAAGAACTGCTGAATATGGGAAACATCTGCTATTGCTTTGTACCAAATTGAAAAGCAAGTTCATGTGTAAAGATTGGTGGGGTGATAGCCACAGGCAAGCTGTCCTGCAACTTATTTACGAGACAATCTAGTTTTAAGGTTTGTGTGTTCCAGTTTGACCCAGTAAGCACATTAAATAATTACATCTCTGTAAACCCAGCTTTTGTTCAAACCAACTTCTTCAACTACTTCTCACCCAGCAGCCGATACGCCAGTGCCGGAGGTTTAGCTGTAGGAAGGAATGATGGACTGTAGACTGAAGGATCATCATCTGCTCCAGCCCGTTTTCTACAGCGCGGCTGTAACGATGATTTGTCCTGCCTTAGCATACGGGCTAACGCTGCATTTGAACAGAACCCTGAGTGTGCACGGGTGCAGGAAATGGCTCCTCCGTTTGCAGGTAAGGTGTGTGTGTCCGCTGTGCACACACCACCCGCAATGCTGCATTCTCCGAACTCGAACAGCGTGAACGTGGTCCAGCTTTCAAGCCGATGGTGCAACGGGAAGGTGAGACCTTTTGGCAGGGTCGGTGCCTGTCTCTTGGTGCAGGTAACCTCCACGAGCCCTGTGAGCACAGCTGACCTCTCAGTTTGTCCCCCCCGCAGAGCACAGAGCACTCTGTTTGGCCTGGCAGTGCCACACCACAGGTGCAGCGCCAGGGAAATGACTAACGAGCGGAAAGCTGGCACGCGTACCAGCGACAGAGCTGTGCTGGTGCTTGGCAAGATCAAGACTTTGATCCTGTTCACACCAGCGCGCGTAAATTCTCACATCCAGCGCTTTCCGTGGGAACACTGATCCATGTTTTACCCAAATGAAGGGCACCGCACCGTCTGATTCACTGTTTTTTTACCCTACAGCAGCCCCAGCGTTCTACAAGAATTGGAGTAGAGACCGCAAGTTGACTTTAACTGCAGCAGGAAGTGCACTCTGCTAGCTCCAGAAGCTTTCAGGAGGAAAGCCACATTCTTACCAAACAAACTTGCCCACCTCCCTGTTGTTGGAACCCTGGGCTTCAGTCCCGTGTTTCTAACCCCCCCCCGCCTAGCACAGAACACAAAACTGATTGCTCAACACTACTCCTAACCTCAGAGTCACCAGCACAAGCAAATGGCAAGATCCAAGTGTACACTTAACTCCATCCAGAAACTGTAGGAAGGCTACAGGGAAAGACCTCCTTTATTTCAACATTTGTATGAAATACAGTAATTTTTCTACATGAAGAAACATTTATTTTTGCTGGCAAAAGCATCTAAAAGTTCACAAAACAACTCCAAAGATTTAAAGAGAAGCATCCAAACTTTTAATCTCTAAATCTTGGTTAAGTGGACTTCATCTTTCCGTTGTTTCCTTGGAAGAGGTTAGTGGCTCGGGGCAGTGTTTTCTCCAGAAGGCAAACATCTCTCCATGGCTGCACTACAGGTGGCTTTCATCCTTTACTGCCTGAAGTCCAGTTTCAAGTTTAGAATTAGGAGATGTTCCACATGGCTTGCAGCGTGGTACTTTTTTCATCTCATTTCTCCAGAGGTGCATAATTCAAAAGCTTCTCAATCAGATCCACGTGGGCTAGAAGCATTCTGCGGCAGCAGTACCTCTTCAAACCAAGGGCATCCAGGGCATCTCTATTAATGAACAAGAAAAACAATAATAAAAAAAGAGATGAACTGAGTCAGTACCACTTGTAAGTGTTCCTAAGCAACATACTGATTACTTTGAGCTTAGTCATAGTGGAAAACTCGTTTGCAGTTCAGACTAATAAATAGAAATTCAGCATGTGCTGTTAATGTTCTTTTCCACTCCCTGCTGTTGACAGGGTGTCTGCCTGTTCTCTGGCCTGAAAGAGCACACCATCCTCTGCTGGAGGTGGCATCTAGCTGACACAACTACTGACCTTCCAGAGGTAAGTCTGCAGAACTCGTATAGGAACACAAGCGTAACAGGCTAACTCTTATTAATTTCATCTTCTGAACTACCCCACTCGTGAGGGCATATTTCATCGTGAAACAGCAAGGTTAAGTCAGATGCAAGTATTTTTGTTTTGGAAATAAAATTTTAGTCTTCACACTGGGAAAAGACTTGAAATATGGCTCATTTCTACCCTCAGTTATTTAGTTACAGTAACTTGGTCTTCCTTTTACAAACACCAGTCTGTAGAAAAGGGAGGAGCTGCTCTGGTTAAACATTTGATCACCTAAGAGGTGTAAATGTAGTAACAGGAACACGGTAGCTAGCAAGAGGCTGTGTTTGGGTTTGTGCTGAGAAGGTGGCTGATCACACACTGATGGACAGAGCTGCTGCCAGGACAGTCAAGGACTTTCCAGCTTCTCTGCTGTGCCCGTGTCTGCAGGGGCAGGAGGAGCTGGGAGGGAGCACAGCCCCAGTTACTGGCCCAGGATTAGACCTTAGGTTTAGGACTGAGNTGGTGACCAGTTTCACTGTGTTATCACTAACTTTAATATATTTATATATTAATTATTTTCAATTTTATTGTAGTTAAGTTATTAAATTGTTCTTATCTCTACCCCCCAGTCTCTCTTCCCTTCACCCCTCTAATTCTCTCCCCACCCCTGGGAGAGAGGAGTGTGAGTGAGCAGCTGGGTGGTGTTTTGCTGCTAGCCGAGTGGGTTCAAACCACAACAGAAAATCATTTCCACTCCTCTTAAAATCCCGGACAGTCTATAATCACCTGTGTTGGCTACAGTTCCTGCTAGTTGTGTGGTAGATGGTAGCACGAAGGCACTAGACAGTCTCCTGACACAGGAATAAGGAACAGGATGGCTAACAACGCTGGGAGATACTATTGTTAACATCTCTGAGCACCACTATAGCAGTGTCTCTGTAAACTGAGGATGATTCTTGCCTATTTCACAAGATAAATTTGTGATCTAAGCTATGTCTAAAGGATGAGAGATATATCGAAACTAAAATAACTCAGAATGCAAGCTACCCCACATATGGATGGCATGGCTAATTCTGAGGAAGGCTAAAATTCTTTCCAGTTCCCATATAAGGAGGCATTCAGTCATAGAACCTGTTCCCCACAAATATACAAATAAGGATGTGCAGACTGCTCAGCAAGAAACGTGTGTTTTACAGTCTTTCCACTTAATTGACTGCTTAAGTGACTGCTCAAGATTCTTACGGTTGGGTAGAGAATGTGAGTCATCCTAGGCTGAACCACTCTGTGTCTTCAATGGCTACCGTTATCAGACCTCTGAGAGATAACGGGACACTATCCACGCTCTTTAGTACCAACCTATTAACCATAAAGCCAGTCTGATATGCCTTCAGAATTTGACATTCATTAAATAGGACTGATCTCAGGTCTCCAGATCTAACGATACAGTGCAACAATCCAGCATGTGCTTAAAACAAATGTAATTTCCTGAAACCTGTAATCCTCCTGGAGGAAGAAGCTGATGCTTTTCTAAAGTATAAATGACTGAAGGCAAGCCTCTGCATAAGCTGGGCCATGGCTTCAAGCAGTACAGTCTAACTGCCTGCAGTCAAACCTCAGCACCGTTTCTCATTATGTTAATTAGTCCTTGTACCTATCAACACTTCTTCAAGGGCTTAAAGAGCAGGGGTACACATTTTAAGAGTAGCACATACAAAAGTTATTTAAGAGAAGTATATGAACAGTGTATTTTTAAAAAAGAGTGTTTACAAATAATATCACATGATGTTTAAACTTTCCAAAACACTTGAGAACACAAGTATTTGATGTCTGTTGATACGCAAGTTTTAAGAGCTATCTGCAAAGTTCAAACTTTCAAACTTTTCCTCGAGGTTCCAAGAATTTGTGGAAAAAGAGCAATTTTAAGGGACAAACAGAAAGGTGTGAATCTTTTTTAACTACAAATTGGTTACACAAGTTTATTTCTTCCATTTTGTCCATCCATTTCTTAAGCCACCATTAACAGTGATTCTGACCCTGCACTGTAAGATTTTAACTGTTTTGATATCTGTAAACTCTGCTTCTGATCTTACAATACCATAACTACACTGGTTTGAACAGGCATCCCAGAATCACCCCAGTGACCACAGCAATCATTTTCAAGTGAGTATTTATCAATAACAATGTACATCTTCCTGTCACATACAAAAGCAGAGAAATAATGAAGACAGAAAAAATATTAAAATGTAATGCTTGGAAAATAAGCCAGAAGTGCTACCAGAATAGCTCTAAAATTTTAGTATTAGTGAGAAATGATTAGCAACCCATACTATTTTAATGCTTTTAACACCACAATTTTTTTTTTTGGTAGGAACCTTCTAAATAACTTTAGTTTAGCAGCTGCAATATTTGACTCAGCTATGTTTTGACGGGTTTTGGGATGTAAATGCACTCTAAAAAGGCCACTCACAGAAGTAGAGAGATTTAAGAAAAGTTCTGAATGATTTTCACAGGATAGTTTTTAATTAAACTGATAAATGGTGGGGGGACAGGACATCTTTCCCCTGCAAACTCCACATCAAGCAGTGAGAAGCACAGAGAATAATCACAATTTCCTACAAGTTTTGATGAGGCTCAAAAACCAAAGCTTTCCTTCCCTGTTTGTTCTGTGCTCCACTGTTTAACACTTGACAAAATAGTATCCTAAACCATAAGAATGTTTTCAGATTTACTTTAGAGAAAAGGCAGTGAAATCTGTGGTGTTTAATATACATTATTCTGATAGTTCATGGACATAGGCCCATTTAAAAACCTATTAGCAACCCTAACCATCTGAATGCAAAGCAAATACTCTCTTCTTTCTACTTAACAGTTTCACCATCACTTTGGGAAGTCCCTCAAACTTCTTTCTTTTCCACTTCTTTGAATCCTAAACGTCAGTAGGGTTTTTTTTCCTTCATACTTGAACTTGATGACAATGTAAGTATTTCTCAAGAGTTACCTTCTCAAACCCTTCTGAAGTAGTCCCACCACAGCTAGGTCCTCCTTGAACTATCAAGACAATTCTGGCTATGCAAAGCACGCACAGACTTCTTAAAACAGAATTGATAGGACTATCAGTAAGGTATCTAGAGCAGCTACACTTCCCCCTCCTTCCAGCAAACCAGTGCTTTCAAACAAGGTTAGCAATTTCATCTAGCAAATATGAAATGCTTTCAAGAAAAATCTAAAAGGGGTATACAATGTTAACAATGTTACTTCTTCACTTGTAACTTCTTTCCCTCCCCTTTAAAAAAAGCTGACTGTACTGCTTGCTTCTTTTTTCCCTTTACGTTCCATACAGTTAATTATTTGAGACTGTTTTGGGTATAAGGGTTATGATCTGGCAACTTCCATACTGCTATCCAGAAAGACTCAGGAGGAAAAGGAGTACTTTCTTACCTATTATAATTCCTAGCCTCTGGTTAAATAGCTAGCCTCAGACTGTATCTGCAGTTTTTAGCCTCTGTACAGCTGCTTCGTGATACCATGATCCTGCACTTCTCTATCTCATGCACTGTGCCACCTCATCGACAATCCAAGAACGCAGCGAAGCAGTACCCACCCTTCCGTGTATTCCGCTTGCAGAAGGCCCAGATAGGCTTCCCACTTGTTCCCAACTATTTTGCCGCACGTGAAACATCTGACTGGGATGATCATTTCTGCACTGCAGCTGGAACATCAAAAAAGACAGCATCACACCTCTGCAAAGGACTAAATACCGCCTTCCAGCACAAGAAAGGAAATTGAGAACTTGTCCAAGCCTCAAAGGGCAGCTCAGCACGCTCCGTGACAGGGAACCCCAGAACAGGCCGCCTCACAGAGGTGCCCCCCCAAGGCCAGGCTCATGCGAGGCAGCTCCGAGCAGGCCGGGGGGCAGCGGCACTCTGCCGGGAGCTGCAGACCCCACCCCTCAGGCTGGGAGAACCGGCCAGGCCCGGGAGCGGGCTCCTCCTGCCCCACTCCGGCAGAAACAGGCCCAGAGGTGGTGTAAGGGCCGGGGACTCACTCCCCGGACCAGGGCCCCTCCTCAGAGACCCACCCGCGAACCCTCCTCAAGCAGCGGGGAAGGTCCCAGCCCCCCCAGGACGGTGAGGGGACCGCAGCCCGCGAGACGCGTCCTACCGTCACGGCTCCTCCGCGCTCCCGTAATGGCTGCCGGGGCGCTACCACTGCGGCGAGGCGGGGGAAAGCGCGCGGCCGGCGGGCGGGCCGATGCGGCGGGCGGGTAGGAGGCGGTCCTGCTCCCTCCCCCGTTTCTGAGCAGGGCGGCAGGATGGTAGCGGCCGAGCGTACGGCGTCCCGGGCGGCTCAAGAGAGCGCGCGCGCGGGGTGGGCTCGTTTTCGCGTTTCGCGTGTGGCGCGCGGAGCGGCAGCCGGGGCGCTGGGAGCGCAGAGCGGTGACACCGGCGGTGCGAGCGGCCGAGCCCGCCCCCGCTCCTCCTTCTCCTCCTCGCTCCCGGGTGGGCGGACACTTGTTGCATTGCGAGAGAGCTTCTGTAGCGGAGAGACTCTTCCTCCGAGAGCTGAGGTACCGGCGCCGTTCGCGGCGGGAAGCGCAACTGGTGGCTGCAGCCCGCGCTGTCCGGCGGGGGGGCGGCGGATGTGTGGGGCACCGGGCGGGCAGGGTGTGGGGCAGGGCTGGGGGGCAGCCGCTCGCCCGTCCGCTCCCTCGCGGGCAGGGCGCTGGGGTGGCGGTGCCGCGGTGTCCCCGCAGCGGACAGGGTCCCCCCACTGGGGCAGGGCGCGAGGGGCTCCGCGGTGGCAGAGGGGCGGCGGTGGGGCCGTGTGGTGGCTCTGGGAGCGCGGCGCCGCGGCCCCCCCGGGGCTGTTTCTCCGTTTTTCCGTGCTCGCTGAGGCGGGAGAGGGCAGGAGCGGCCCCCGCCCGGGTTGTACCCGCTGCGCTTCCCGCCGCCCGTCCCGAGGGGCTGCGGCTTTCCCTGCGCAGCGCTGGGGCCGGGGGGCAGAGCCACCCGCCGGCGTTCTGCGCTCTGGGGGTTTGCCGGGAGTTGTTAAACTCGGCTGGGATGGAGTTGGGGCTGTCCCGCTGAACTTCAGTGCTGGCTGTGACCGGGAATAAAACCCCCGCGGCTCGGCTGGGGGGCTGCCGGCGGCGGGGCAGCGCCAGAGCCCAGCCCGCAGCGTTCTCCCTGCCTGGGGGACAGCGGGATGTCCCCACGCTCGGTGGCCGTGGCTGGCTGCGGGCAGAGCAGCGGCTTTGCTGGGGTACCCGGGGCGGGGGGTTGGTGGCAGAGGGTGATGCATCGTGGAGCTGTTTATTTGTGTTTGATCGCTGTAAGGATCGGGGAAGCAGCAGGCGCTGGGTGTGCTGGCGCTCTGTGATGGCTGCAAACTTCAGGGACGAGATGCTGCTGCTGCTGGGATGGAGCGTGAGCCCGGACACTCGGTCCTTGCCGCTCTCTTTAGCGTGATGCTCCTTGTCCTTGGGCAGAGCAGAAATTCTCCCAAACTGTTTTCTCTTCCTGCCGAAGCGTCTGTGAGTTGATAGAGTGCGCAGCGCAGAGCCATTACTGTCAGGCGTGTAGATAATTGTGTCTTAATGCCCAGTTTATGTTAATGCGCCGTTCCCGACTCTTTTCTGTACGGCTGGATTATTGACCCTCTGCGCAGAAATGCCAGGCTGAACTTGAACCGTAAAAGAGCAAAGAGTTCTGTTTTGACAAATCAGGGTTTGAGGTTGTTTGAAAGCATTTTTATAGTTCTGATTGCTGGTGAAAAGACAGGAATTTTTTGCAGTCCCAGGAACAATTATACACAGTTGTGACCAGAGTGGATTGACTCGGTGTGGAGGGTAGATGAACCGCCTGCAATCTCTAGATTATTATCATTATTGTTATTGTAGGCTAGTGGGAGCCAAACCATGTCTTTTCTTTTTCTCCTTTGATTTCTGTTTGTTTTTTCTGGTGGGTTTTTTTTTAGGGGGGGGGGGGCAGGCAGAGAATTTGGAGATTGTGCTTTGATGCATTTTCAGTACCCAGGCTCCAAAGTAATTTTCTTACTGAACTGTGCGGTGAAAGGCATTTGTGTCTGGAGATGGAAATTTGCTACTGGGAGTGAGAAAGGCGGCTGTTGCAGGGGCCTCATGGCAGAGCCATGCCATTAGCCATAGGTTAGCATCTCACAGCTGCCTTGTAGAAGTGTGCCTGCTTATTTCTTAGAAACAAAACTGAATTTTAACTTTCAGACCTAGTTCTCATATCTGAATTTGCTTAGCATCATTTTTCAAAGAAAATTTTACTTGGCTTGTTCTCACAGTATTACTTTGTTATGTCTTTTCTGGATAACCTGCCTTGGCTGGGTGATAGGCTTAATGAACTAACAGGTCTTTTATGGCTGTAGCTGCTTTGATCTTAGCAAATGTAGGGATTTTTATGATCCGTGACCTGTAGAGACTGCTACATACTGAGAACATTCTCTGCTCAACTTGGTGTATCCTCTGCTTGATCTGACCGTTTGCCAAACCGCAGAAGTTTGTTTAAATGAGTTGGAAGGGATATGCACCCACGTGACTACGAGGAATTGGAGTCAGTGTTTTATGGGCTGTAGCTCGTGCTGAGTGGGGTGGCTGTGCGGCGAGTCAACATTTGAGGCATGCCACCTTTTAGCTTTTCTTTTTCAGCTGAGGTGGGTGCTGCCAACACTCATCAGTTTAGTCAAGTTTGGTCTCTTCATCCTTCTGAAGAGGGATGAGGGCTGGAAGAACTGGTGAATTAGGTCTCTAAGCATTCTTTGAAGAAGAATTGCAAGAATTGGAGTCCTATATCTTAGAACTAATCCTAGGACTGTATGGGTCCATTCTTGCAGGAAGTTCTTGTCCCATTTCTGGTCTCTTTCCACCTTCAACAAGCAGCAGTCCCCAAACTGCTGATTCTTGGGGCCCTCAGACAGCCCGGTGGTCAGGAGACCCACTGAGCAGAAGAGGCTTCCCCAGAGCTAGTTGTGCTGAAGTTGAAAAGACAGGTGTGGACTGCTTTTGTGATGTGCTCTGGAGCAGCTTCTGTTATGTCAGGCTTTGTTGTGGGGCATCGCAGGACAGGACTTCTTGTGATCTGAACCACTTTTGAAAGCTGACAGCATTCTGTCCCACCATCGCTGTTGGGCTGAGCCTTGTTCTTGGCATTTTTTGGTAGATGTAGATCTACAAACTGCGGCCAGGCACGACTGCTCCGTGGCATTGTTAGTGATGAGCACTGAAATCCTGGACGGGTGACTAAGTCACCAGGAGATCCTGCTTCCTGTTCTCCCATCCACAAAGCGTCAGGGAAAATATTGCTGCTTGTTTAAAAAAGAAATCCACAAAAAAGTCAGCTGAGTGACCTGGCTGACTGAACTACTCTTGAAATACTTTCATAGCTTGAGTGGCCATATGACCTCCTGCCGCTCATGTTGGCAGATTGTGTCTTTGTGACCTTGTCTCTGTAATTAGGGCTGTAGGAAGGAGCACTGGTACTGGTAGCATGAGAAAACAGTGGCTGAGAATTTTTTTTTTTGCAGGTTGCAGTAGGTCATGTTTAGGCACACACCCTCACCCCTCTGGAGATTTTTCACCTTTTGCTGCTTAACACCTGTGGTTGTTCCCCTTCTTCCACTTTGCTCGTTTGCACACACATGTGGCTAATCACCAGAAGTGAAGACCTGGGTCATTTAAAACCTGATTTGCCAGTTGGGTAGCAGTTGTGTTCAAGGACAGTGAAATGTTAGTTAAATTCAGGACTTTTTAGAAGAACTCCTGAGTGAAGGTTTGTTTTGGTACTATTGATCGTGACTTGCAGGCTTCTGTAAACCTGTGGCTAGCCCTGTTGGCTCTGTTTGGAGTTAAAAGCTCTGTTTCCTGTTGCTTCCTGGGGTCATTTAGAGGAGGAATGTTATCAGTTTTCACTCCATCTCTGACTAACTCCTCAGAGTTGGGTATGTGATTGCAAGAGTTGGTGGAACCACGTTCAGTGTTGTACTCCTTGGATCTCAGCAAAGCCAGAGGGAGGAGAACCCGAAAAGGACTTCCATGAATCTTGGAATGAGTGTTTAAATAGGGCATTAGTCAGGAACTGAAATGTGACATGGAAAACATAACAAATAAGTAGCAGAAGAGAGTTGGAGCGAGAAGGGAAGATAAAAAAAAAACCCAAACCCAACCATGCAATACTAAGCTTGGCTCCTGCTTCTCAGACACATTCTCCACTCCAAGTCTATTAAATCCTGCAGATTTACTGCTGGGCTTTCTCTAGTCGTGGTTGACTACTCAGAAGTGTGTTATTCACCCTGTTCCACAAAAGGGAAAGAAAAGTGGCTCCCTCTGGAGCTAGCTGGTGTGGCTTTGGAAGGACTCCCCTCCTTTTCCTCTGAAGCTTGCAGACTCAAGGAGCAAAGACTGAGCTAGAATCTTGATTTGTGTTTTCCTCTTGATTTTGTGAGTGGGTGGCTTTCTGCCCCATTATGTTCTGTTCCACCGCGTCCGCCCCCCACAATTGGGTATAGCTTTATATGTGATGGTGGGGAGTGGAGAAAGCCGAGAAGGAGAGGCAGGGGTGATGGAAGGAGGAAAGACTCGTGTAGAGCTTTGCATTTTCAGTTGCCCTGCATGCTGTTTAATAGCTGCTCAGGCCCCTGGATTTAGCGAAACAAATACAGAAGCTGCTAAGCAAGTAGAAATGAAGAGAAACCTCTCTAAGCTGGGGATGTGGCTGCAGCTTCCCTGTAATACCAGACAAGCCTGATGCTGCTGATTTCATTAAAAGCAACACTCAGAGCCTCAAAGCAGGGTTTAATACTTGCTATATATTTTTTTAAATATGCTGACCTTATCTAGTAAGCCTGTAATATTTGTTGCAGTGAAGAGCAGCTGCTGCATAAATACATGTATAATATCAGTTGCCAAATCGGAGAGCTGTGCTGATACTCTGACTTGTTTGAAGTGGGGTTGCTATTAAAAGGCAGGTGGCAGGATGTTTATTTTACACCTTGTTAATTGCTTGTTTTTCCTGCTGTAATTGGCTTCCTAATGGGGGCAGAATGCGCTCGGTTTTGCACACAAAGCTTCATTAGTGACAACCGATGGAAAGGATTTGGGAGGGCGTGGGATTTATATGAAATATACATATATTGAGGAACAGATGTCTCTGCTAAATAGAGTGTGTCAGGAGGTGCCATAGATGCATCCAAAAATGCAAATGTTTTTCTAGAAAACGATTTAAGGTGTCCTTGTGTTAGATGTAAAGATTAATGCTTGTTACTTGAGAAGGGGGCAGAGGCTTTATCTTGCTATTTTTGTGGAGAAGAGACTTTGTTCTGCTTCGCTGGACAGGAGTGAGGACACTGGGATGATGCTCTGTACTGGGACTCTGACACGTACATGTGCTCCTAAAGATATCTTTAATGATCTCTGTGGCATATCTAGCGACTGCTCCCACTAACGAACTGGGAGGAGATGGTGAGCAGTGGTGGTGTTCAGTAGCTGTCTAAGACTTATGGTGCCTTCCCTGATGCTTGTGTATGTTGGTGCTGTTTCAGGGCCCGGGCATCGCTATGGAGAAGCCCAACTGGACCATCTGCATTTTCGGGGGATCCCAGTTGTGCTTGGAAGTGAGAGCTGAGGTGGTGGTCTGGCTAGGGATGGGTGCTCCACAAAGCCAGCTCTTATTTTAATTAAGACTGTTTTTTGTGTGGCTTAAGGTTCCTTAGTGTAAGAGACTAGTCTAAGAATTGTCTGTTGATGGTCACTGTGATGATCATCAGACTCTGTTGTGTCTGATGCCATGAAGAGAACTTTGCACTGTTCAGTTTAATGTGCTGTTGTCCCTGTACAGGTTGCTGTGGGTGGCAGGTGAGTGTAGTTTGTGCATGTGTACATATATATGTGTATGTATGTATATAAAATGCATGATGAAAAGGTAAGACAGCCCTTCATGGAAACGGCTCATCATCCTTAACTCCTCATACCCCTGTCTGCTCTCTTACTTCTCTGCTTCCTCAGATGTCAGTGTTTAATTTTAGGACTGGTTTTATCTGTCATGTTTGTTCTCTGTAAGGTCACTTCAAGGCAAAAATATAATGTTTGCCAGTCTTGGATTGACATATTATATGAGAAAAGCCTTTATTACATGAATATATCACAGCCTAATTGACTGTTTCATGTTGGGGTGGGTAGAGTAATATCCTGAGGCGGTATTTTAATCAGAAAGATCACAGGAGCTGCCCATCAGCCTGCTTTTCCATGCAAGATGACAAAATAATCCCCTTTCTTGGGTTAACGCTTTCCATTTCTGCAGAATCTTTCCTTCCAGAGTAGAGGATGGATTGTGAAGCTGAGGTGAGGCCAGGACTTGTCAATTATTAACTCTTGAAGGGAGGAGCCCCAAGGTGGTGTTCTTCCATGGTGAAAGCAATCTGTGCATTCCCATTGAGCTTATGGATGTGCTTTGTCTCTGATGTACCTCCTGTCTTTGGCTGGGAACTTTTTTCTCTGGGTGTATAAGCAAGTCCCCTCCTATCAAGATTTATCTCTATTTAAAGAGACTGCAGCAAGCCAGTCCTCTTGCCATGGCACCTCCGAGTCTCTGAACCCCAATGGAAAGGGATCAGGGCATTTTCTGACTTATTTTTTAAGTCTTATCTCTGAGGCTCTCATAAGTGATGGTGGATATATTTGGAATGACGAATTAAAGAGCAGGCTCTGCTGAAGGCTATCTGCTGGGCCTTTGGGGATGCTTATGTCTGTATTTAAACTTGATGCTTGAGCTTTTCCTTCCATCTGTCTTCTCACCGGTCTTGTGTCTTACAAGCCTTCACAGAAGTGGGAATAAAAGGTGGTGGTTTTAAGTAGGAGCAGAGATCTGTCTTGTGAGGATCTGCCCGTGGCCAGCAGTGCCTGCTTAAGGAAGCAGGTAAGCCTACAGCGAGGATGCAGCAGTAATACAGTGAGGTGTTCGCGTTTTATGTTCCAGGAAAATCTGCAACTTGTTTCAAATGACTTGTTTCATGAAAATCTGCAGTTGTTCCAGAACTGACCAGGTAGGGAAGAAAATGCAGTTTTTCTGATTAAAACCACTTACTCAGCTTGAGCGTGTCAGCCTGTTGTGTCCAGATTAAGGTGCTACGTGTATGGAAGCTGGATGTCCTGAACCAGCCCCAAAGCTGCCCCTGCTATGTGCTGCATCCTGGGGAAGGACAGCTGTTTCTGGAAAATCCTTCCTGATGTGCAGAGCCTGAGAGCTCCTGGTGTGTGGGGCTTTCCGTGTGGACGTGGGGAGGAGGACGGAGTCGGTGCGTGGGATATCACATTATTGCTCCGATGAGCGGGCTGCTGTGCCCCTATCGCTGTGCTATCCACAGGGAACGTGCCATTGCTTTGTTTATTGAGCTGCTGTTTTTAAAATTAAAAACAGCCAAATGTTTCATAAAATATTAAGAGGCACCGCTTTAGCGTCTCTCATCAGATTAAGTATGTCACTATGTGTGTCCTTAGGGTGGTGAGGCCAATCAGCGTGGTCGTTCTCGCACCTTAAGGATGCATTAAGGTGACACGCTTCATCTCGCAAGGGATGCTGAAGCTATCACGCTGCAGAACTGGGAACCGTAGGGGTCCCGCGCTTTAAATGTGGATTCTCAAATGAAATTTTGCAGAAGCAATACAGTTTGCTTTGTACGAGTGAATTCCTTTTTGTTAGAGAAGTGCTTCTTGAAAAAAATATTGAGGTAATACAGTGGTAGACACATGCACAGTGACTGCTCTGCAGGAAGGCAAGAGATTACGGCATGTTTTGTGTGAGACCAGGAGCTGTTATGTTTCAGTGGGCGAAGGGGGAGAAGCCTCTCTGTTCCTCAAACATTCTTTATGAATACGGATTTTGAAGCTGTTTTGCTTGCAGGTGATTTTTTTTTTTTTTTTGTTCAAGAGCCAGTTCCAGCATTTTAATCACAACATAGTGGCACTGGAGTAGCAGCGGTTTGGGAAACTGTGGGGCGCAGTAGCCCCTGGACTAGCTGCGGGAGGATCTTCAGCTTGCTGCAGAGCAGCCCTGAGGCTGTGTGCTGCTGAAACACAGGAGGTTGGAGCTGGGACCCCCCTGTGGAGAGCTGCCTTTCGCTGAGCTTTCCATCATCCCAGCAGCTCTAGCACTCTTCAGCAGGTGTACGGCGCTTGGGAATGCTGCAGCATGCCAGGTTGAATAGTCATGAAGTTCTAATAAACTCGAGATACACGACCAACTTGACTTCTGGATGTCCTGGCTGTTTTCAGTTGTGTTGCTGCTTTAAACGCAGTAAGTGATGGCACACGTGGCGTGTTAGCGTACGTTCCTGGTACAGCTAAATCACATGCAGGTGCCCATCAGGGAGCCGTTATCCAGGAGTCTGTTCTGAAGGGCAGCCGCTCCTTCGTCTGATCTGATACGCTGCTGCTGCTGCTTTGCTGGGTGGTGGTGTGAGGGAATAATAAAGCAAAGCCTTCAATCACGCGACCTGATCAGAGCAGGTTGTCTGTAGTGATTGATAAGACCTCTCGGAACAATAGGCTGCCTGAGCTGTGCCCAGGGACTGATGGGTTTGGTTGGGGTTTTGCATTCATTTTTGGCCGAACTAAAACAAGATCAAGGTTGTGGTTTTGTTTGCAGCTTGCCTTCAAATCCCCGCCCGATCCAAAATGGTTCTTAACTGTATATACCCCCGCTCTCCCCAGAGCTGTTTGGAGAGCGCTTTTCCCATCTCCTTTAGGATATGCTGAGTATTTTGAAGACCCCCCCAAATGATTTTGATTCCCTAAATTGGCTCTCTCCCAAGCTGGCATAAAACAAAGACATGTTTCCACCTTTCACACCCACACCCCTGTGGCCTGATGTGTGGCATGCTGAGCCATGGACATCCCATCTTCCCCGGGGTGTTCCCCCAGCCAGGGCTTTTTCCCACAGACTTCTTGTATAACCTTGTCAAGCTGCTTCACTTCTCTTGATTTATGACATTTGCCATTCTCCGTAGAGCAGCTAAAAAGCTTAATATTAAGAAAGTGCTTGTATTCTGTGAAAGATGGCTTTTCTCTTGTTAACGAGACACCTCTGAAGATGGATGTGGGGGGGGGTTCTGCTGGGTTCTGTAATAAGGGAACCGCGCAGTGGTTTATCTGCGATGTGGGTGACCGCTGGCCGTGCGCAGTGTCACACAGCCTGCTACCTCCTGCACTGGGGCCAGAGGTGTGTTTGCTGTATTTGCATTTCTGCAAAGGAGGGGTATTTTTCTGCTTCTCTAATGAGCTGCATCCCCAGTGTGTGGGGTCAGTTTAAAGCAGAGATGCTCTTGTCTTAAAATGCATCCTGAACAAATATACTTTCCCTTCTATCCTGCTGAACAAAATGGTATGTGAGTGAAGGAATGGCTTTCTCCCCAGCACGTGCGGCCACGCTATTGATTGAGGAAGGGTTTGTGGAGCTGCTGTAGGGAAGTGCCAGTTTGCTGCCCTCTTTCAAGCATTCCTGGCTTCAGCTACAGGGGTGGTGGGCTGGGGCTGTGCTGTTGCTTGGGCATTCTGCAAAACAGGACATCTGGGGGAAACTGGGGGATGACTGGGACTTTCCTGTCACACACACAAGAATGGATAATAGAATGCCTTTATGCCAGAAAACAAGAACTGCCCAGAAGATGCTGCTCCCCTGCTAGAGGTGAGGACACAGAGCTATGGTCAGAAGTAGAAAAGGAGATTTTTTTTTTCTAGGTGCAGTGGTAGCTTTGAGAAACATTTGTTTTCTGAGCGTTGTCTGACCTCTTACTGTTCTATTGGGGATTTTATGTGTCTTTGCTCTCTCTGTCACTAAATGACCGTTTGATTTTGGCAGTGCTCTGCTGTTTACATCAGGCTAGGGCCAGTTTACTGTGGCCCTGTTTAGCATCAGCTTTATTGCCTGCCTGCGTTCCTGCTCTGCCGCGGGATTGTCATTGCCGTGCCTTTTGGGTATCCTCTTTGCTGTCAACTGGCCCGACTCCTAAGGCTTGAAAAGCTGTTTGGGAATTCCTCTGGGAGCCTAACGGAGTTATTGGAAAGAAGTCACATTCTCCCAAGTTCCCGAGAAAGCTGTCATAAGGCTTGTGGCTGCTGGGTTATTGCCAAGCCCTTTATTCATGGAACCCACGAGGAGCCATTGCTAGACAATACTGGTTTCAGGTTCCTTTGTACTGGATTGTGAAAGGAGAACTGGTTCTGGGCCACTGTTTTGGCCAATGTAAGAACACACAAGATTCCCTGTATCAAAGCATTTACAGTTTAATAAGCTGTGTTTTCTGGCTTCCCTCCCCTGCCCCCTGGGGTTCTCTCTCCGTGCACCCAGTGTACGTGTTGCAGGTTCAGTCCCAGCAATGATTTATCCAAAGCCAGGCTGCTTTTTGCACCCTGTGGCTTTTGGCAGCTGGAAGCCCCATTTACTGGGCACGGTGCTGATTCTGATGGCAAGTGGACGAGCCAACTGTCCTTTACTGCTGCCAGGGTTATTTGTTACAGTGAGAAAAATGACTTTGACCCCTCATGGTATTTCCTTAGTGTATGCACAGCTATATGTGCACACGCACAGTGTATGTATGCACGCTGCCTTTGCTCGCTGTTGGGCAGCCTTTTGTGTAAGTAGCAGAGTTGGCTCTGACCCTGCATATTCACCCCACACCCTCGAGGCGTTTGGTGTTTTGTTGTCCCCTTTACCTGCCTCTGCAGTGAAAGGGGTGAAAGTCAGAACTAGCTTATTTGCCTCATGGCATTTCCTTTTTTTGCTGCTGGCTCATGGCTTTGTCCTGCTTCATAGTGGTCAGTGTTGGGTACAACTGAATTTTGAATAGCTAGTGATGAAATTTTCATTTCCCACGGGAAGGTGGTGCTCTACCCGAACAGCTTTCATTCTATGGATCTGTCTTGGTGCAATCTCCTTCTGCTTTGGTTTAGTCCAGTTGCCCTACGCTCTAACCACTTAGTTAAAAATGGGTGGATTAAAAAGTTATCCTGGATAGTATTGAAATGTCAAGAATGTGCATTCAAAGTCATTTCAAATACTGAAATTTAAAACGAAATGTGTCGGTGCATTGAAATTGTTTGATACATCTCTCTGTTCAGGACTGGGCTGGGATGGAATCCAAACCAAACCATGTGAGATCCCTGGAGGGGAAAGTGCAATGCAAATTGGAGGTAAAAAGTCAGTCTGAGCTTTGGTTTGGCTTTGTCTTTGCAGTCTCTGAAGGTGTGCCAGCTATGGATGAACAGCAGTAAGACAAATATTTAGGTGCTGCTGTACAGCCTATGGGAGCTTTTACTCAGTGGCATGCGTTACAGATTTCATACCAGATCTGAAAAATGTGTTCCCATCAGAACCCACACCACTTAATTTCAGCACAGTGTTCTGCCAGCCCTGAAGCGTATCTGCATTTGCTCACAGAGAGCTTGCCTGGATGCAGGGCTTGGTTCCATCTATTTCTCTCTTCTTGGCTTGCCTTCTGCAGATGTCATAATAGTAATAATAAAAAGCTCCAGAAATATACTCCAAAATGTTGCCTTTGCAGCTGATATATTGATGATTTTAGCAGTCATTTAAGTTGTTTGTGTTTGGTGTTTTTTTTTTAATTTGTAACTTCTCATTTTGATTTGAAGTATTTGAAGATTTACATATGATAGTGCTACAGTAGAGCTAAGCATTTGGTCAGCTGCACGGATATCGGCAAACAAGTCAGGGGACGTGCTTCTGAGCTGCATGGAAGAGCTGGGGTGTGAGGGACTGACTGCAGGCTGGAAGTATTGGGGAAAAAGAAGCTTTTCTGCAATCTGGTGTGCCCAGCTACCTTAGTCTTTATGAGGTCTGAAGGTTCAGAGTGGGCACAGCAAATGTGGGGAGTGGGGAGGGAAGAAGCCAGGCTGGTATTGGGCACCCGCGAGGGTAAGTGCAGCCGATGAGGGCAGAGTGTGACCGTTGGTGCTTTCTAGATTGACTGTGGAACAGTTTGCATCACCACAGATGTACAGGAAGTTGCTCTTCACTAGGCTGGTCCTCACTTTTAATAGCAGCCCATGAGCCGTAATGCCAGCAAGGATCACTGAGTGCCATGGGTCTGGTCCTGTTTACCCGATGCTCTGCCTGGGGCATGGGCTGGGCTGGGTGTAACGGGGAGGAGATGATGCTAACGGGGTGGGAAGATCCTCTGTGACTTCACAGGGCAGCCTGCTGTGGAAATACGAGGGCATGGGGAGTTGAAAGTCATGAAGGAAGTCATAACTGCGTTTTACTTTGATGTAGCAGAACATGGATGATGGGGATTGAGGGCATCAGCTTATCTGCAGAAGTCAAAGGTCTCTCCTGAAATGTCCCCTTCTAAGACAGGGTGTGTGTGATGGGCTCACTGTGTTATGACACTATGATGTGCACATGTAAAATTGCCTTTCGCAGCGTCCTGCTGCCGCGGAGTGGATCACACTGGCTCTCTCCTTCTCTGCTTATGCCAATGAAAATAAATGGCCCCATCAGAACTCATGAGGAAAGCAGCGTTCTGTAATCCTGTGCATAAGGCCACAAGCCAACAGTGTGGAAAACAAAGGCAGCCTGTCCCGGGGTGTTGGATGCTGCTTCGAGGCAGGTCAGAGCCAGCTGGGCAGCGAGGCAGTGAAGCTGTCACTCTGCAACTTTCTTACTCTTGGCTGCTGGAAGGGGCTCTGAACTGTGGACAATACGTGTTTTTCTGTCCCCCTTCCTCTCCCCCCACCCTCCAATTACTTAACACAGCCCTGTTGCTTCTGTCAGGGAAGGTGCTGTTTGCTTTTGCAGCTCCAGAACAGAAGAAGTGTTGCACATATGGTGTTTTGTTCCAGACACTTTTTACACCCCTCCCATTTAGTTTCAGATCTGTTTTCTCTTTTTTTAAAAGCTTCGCAGAGCAAAAGATGAGGCTCTAATGACGCAGGAAGAGGGAGGGAGAAGGAACCTTGCCTCTTATTTTTTTTCTGCTTATGTGTGTCACTGATGAAGCAGAACGTGGTCCGAGTGTCAGTGTCTGTATGCATGGTGGTGCAGAGCAACTGCCTCAAATTTGAGTCATATGGGCATAGCTGAGAGGGGGCTGCTTGGGCAGGAATGGAGGAGGGAGGCTAATATTGGGAGCTGGAGCTCTGAGCAGCTGAGAGGAGGAGGCTGCAGCTGACCTTGCTCTGTCCCCTACCTGTTTCTTCTCTTTGTATTTTTTTGCCAATTCTGATAGCAGAGCACAAGAGCAGATAAGAGTGTGACTTATGGGACTAGCAGGATCCTGGACGCTGCCTTCTGCTTGCGAGAAGACCTGAAGCCTTGCGAGCCTGTATGTGCTCTCTCATCTCATCCTAGTCATGCGCTGTTCTCCGTGATCAGCCTCGCCTGCTCTGTTTCCTCAGGTTTACATGGCTGCTCTGTCTACGAGTTTTCCTGCAATATTTGGGGTGTTTCCCTTGGTTCCTCTCTGCATTCAGGATGTGTGTTAGGGTCAGGGGTGCTGGAAGATGAAATCTCCCTGTGCTGTTTTCTTTGTCATCAGTGTGCCATGATCAGCTTGTGTTCTGGGAACACCTCCTGCCACGTGTCGTCCCCTTGGCTGGTCTGTGTCCTGTCTGATGCCTTCGTCGTTTCCCCCGAGCATCCGAGTTGATACTTGGGTGAACACAAATGAGTCACTGCAGTGTTTCAGGGTTACTGGTGCCGCTGCATTTCTGAGCTTTCTGCCAGGGAGTGAAACCATTCCTAAGTCTCTTATGGCAGAATGATCACAGTCAGGTCACCCATGCATGCACTTGACCTATTACTTTTCTCTGATTTTTGTTCTTTGCTACAGTATAGTTGCTATTTCCAAAAAGCATTGTTTCCTTAGAAAAATGACAATTTGGTTCTAGAAAAAACTGAGTTGTCTTTGCTGGAACTTGGCTGAAGGCTGCATTTGTCTTTGTGCATGTGGTATGGGTTGTAAAAAAAGTTTGCCCTGCCATTTTCCAGAAGGAGCCACAAAGAAGCTTAAAATATGCATTTCTGTGTCTCTCTGGAGATTGCTGTGCTTGCACCATTTACTTTCATCTGAATTGAGCATTGCCACTCAGCGTTAACAGTAGAGAGGCCAATTAAGGGAGCATGATATTAATCCTGTTCAGCTGGCCCTGTGTGATCCGGCTGTTCCCAGTACACTTTGTTTTGGATTCATACCACTCAATGGTTGGGTCTGAAATAAGAGGTGGAGAGATGCTTATGTCTAGATGATGACTTCCATCTTGGTGGGAAGAGGTGTCCGTCTTTTCCCATTGACCTTAGAGGAAGCTGCCTTTGGTGGTGTGCCCAGCTTGGGTATTTCACGAGTGCCTAAAGCTGGGTTGTGTGGGGCCAAGCCTAGTGCTGGAGATCCCATGCAATGTGTGGGAGACCCATTGTTCATACCACCTTTTGCAACTTTGCTGCTACTTGGGTTAAAGGAAACTCTGCTTATACTTTTTAGAGCTGCTAAAAGCTCGTTTTGGTTGGATCTGTTTTCTTTCTCTCTTTTTCTGGTATGGAGTCTAATCCTACGCTGCTAGTAACGTGTGTCTTGGCTAGTTGCTGTGGGTCATTAAGTCTCCTGTAAGCCAGGAGGTGTAGCTGCTGCTGGCACGGTAGCAGCTCAACAAGGACCATTTAGCTGCTGTTTGACCTTCAGCGAGGCACAGCATTTGCCCCGTCTGAGGCTGCAGGTAATGGTTACCCAAACTCAGCCAGAGACCTCAAACAAGGCAGAGTCTCACCTGCAGGGACTTCGTCAGGAATGGCAGAGCACAGGGAGGGCCAGAGGATGTTGGAGACATCTACAGGTGCAAGATAAAGCTTGGTGTGAAACATTGCAGATTCCTTCTTTCTCTGAGCTTTCTTGCTGTTTGGCTCTCATTCAGAATCGGATCTGTTCCCTAGACCTGCCTATCCATTCCCACCCCATTCTGAGAGCTGGAGGGGAGCAGAGAAGTATCATGTCAACCTGAGGTTGCATGCAATAAATGAGCTGGGAGGATGCTCTCCCCAGCGTTCCCATTATTATAAGTGCTTGTGATGTGTGATGCAGCCACTGGGTGTCTCTGGGCCATGCACAGCTCCAGGCAACATCCAGTCCCGAGAAAGCCTTCCCTCTGGTTATGCCTGTTGGAGGCTGCAGGTTGTGGCTGCAGTTTAGTTCTTGTTTTGAAGGGCATTGTGTTCCCTTCTAGGCTGGCCATGCACAATGTGCCTTCGTCCCCTCTAGAAAATGGAGCGGAGCGGCACTGCGTGGTAAGGTGGCACTGCGTGGTCAGGCAGCTCTGTGGTTTGCAAGTTGTACCTGTCTTGTCCCATTCCAAGGACAGTGAATTTCCCAGCCTGATTTTGCTCTGTTGCTCTTTCTGAACACAATACCTCTCGTTGCACGGAGCTGGGCAGAAGGTCTCGGGGAGGAGGACGTTAGCACAGCAGCTTTGCTGCCGTTCCCTAACCGATTGGATTTTTTTCTTTTTCCCTTGCTGTGACATGCTTACTCTTGCATGCACGCTCAAGTAGATAATTAATCTGTCTCTCAACAGGGCTCTGCTAGCTGTGGTATTTTCTCCAATTCCATGGAAAGAGTTACTTTTTCATTATGATGCTGAAAGGGTAAAAGGCAGCCTATTCTCTACTTTAAAAATGCTGTGATAGGAGGTAAAGCTTTCATTAAACATGCCTGGCTGAATTTATACACTTAAGTATCTGAGCTGTGGCTAATATCTTTTGAAAGAGAAGGAAAGAACACGGCTATAAGAGCCAGCATTTTGTGTTTGGATGATTAATCAGCAGTATTTTCAGCAGTTAATCAGAAGCATAGAAAAATAATTTAATTAATTCCTTCACAGATTTAGGCCAGAAAGAAACCACAACAGGAATGTCTCTTGCTGTAGGGTCATTCTCCCCTTTCTTCTGCCTTACAGCCATTTAGGAGTGTTGACAGCTCCGAGGTTTGCAGGTGATGGTATCCATGCTGCAGTTTTCGTTGCTGTTACTCATTTACCCGATGGATGGTTTGCAGGGTAAGAGCTGCTGAAGCAGCTGATGGGTACCAGGGGCTCGTTCTGCTGCCTTGGCTTTGGGTGGGCACCTGGTTATGCTGAGCGGTGCTTTGTCATTAAACAGGTAAACTCCCCAGCAGCTGGACACACCGTTTGGTCTGTTTGCTGTTTGTCACAGACTTCAGCACATCTTTATGGTGCTTTAATGGTGAGACAGGGTTTTACTGGACTCAGGCTGGGATTTGAGGCTGCCTGAGGGGGTACTGGTGAGTTTTGGGGGTGGTCAGGATATTGCTCAATGGTTTGCTGAGGAGCGTCTGATGAAACAAGCTCCAGACCTGGGATTAACTGGTTTGATGGATTTCTGGCAGTCATTGTAGTAACATGAGCGAAGGTGGGTATGTCATGTTCCAGACTGAATAGCAGAGTAATTTTTTTTCTGATTTGGTTTGATGGCAGCACTCAACTACAGCAATGGATAGAAAACCCACACTGCACACCAGCTGCTGGGTAATAACTTGCTATACGGTGCAGATCAAGGTGCTTTACAATTGTACGGGAGCTGAAAGTTTTCTCACCGTACAGACATAAAATAATTCTGGGCAGCTGCCTGGTGGCTTGGGTACAGGGCTTGGGCTTGCAGCACCGTAAACTGGAGCTCTGTTCATAAATTAAGCACTTAGCTTTGATGTGTGGACAAGTGTTGTGTTTGTAGCTGGCCCTGCCAAGGATTCATTACAAGCTGAGTTACAAGTTGATGTGTAGAGACAGCCGTAGTGTTTGGCTTGGATAAACACCCAGTTCTGGATAGGTGGGAGGAGTGGTTCTGCGCTTGCCCGCACTGTTTGGATGTAGGATGGAGGTTCTGCTGTGGCAGAAGACCAGGATCTGGGAATCGTGACAGTGCTGTCGTTTCCACGCTGTAGAGTCAGAAGAGGATGTCTGACCAAATAAGATGGGAAACCCAGGACTTTTTCGACCAGTTAGGGTTGAAAACCATGAATCTGTCAATTGTATTGCAGTTTCAAAAAGATGTTTTTAAATCTGCCCCTTGTCTTGCCTTGGAAACTTTCAACACTCAACCACATGCAGGCACAAATATGAGTTACAAGACCTGAGGTTGGTTTCTGTTTATTCCTCCTCTATTTTTAGTCTACAGAGGTTATTTCACTTCCATGAAGGCAGAAGCTTACATTTTACAGGCACCGATCCATGCGGCTGTCTGCAGCTGTAATTGGGAAGGAAGAGTTATGCTGCTGAATTTTCTTGTCACCGCTGCGTCTCAAATAAAGGACTGATCTGGCTGTTGGAAGGTGCAATGCAAACTTTTTTTGGTAGTTGAAAATATCACATCACGACAAAGAATGTTCATCACAATGACAAAACATTCCTTGTCTCACCTACCGAACCCCTGGTAATGGAGCAGGAGCTGAACTAACCAGGTCTGCATGGATGTCACGTGGATAAATAGCCACAGCTGAGGGGTGAAAGAAAGGGGGACTGGGAAGGAATTTTCAAGGTGCAGAAAATAAAGATCCTGTATCCTTTATTCTGCTGTCATCTGGGTCCCTAGTCGGGAAAGTACTGCCAAATCCCTATTCAGCCAAGGATTCAGAGGTGTGTTTCCAAAGGGTTTCCAGTCCATGAAGGCACACAGAGCAGCACTTCAAAGGGCTTTCAACGTGTATGTGTTGTGGATGCCCTGTACCCGCAGAGTCTATGCAGAATTTCCTCCTAGGTCCTTACTAGTCTCTTTCCTCCAACACCCTGGCTCCACGACCTGTCTTGCATCTGTCTGGCTTAGCCAAGGCAGAGCAGCGTATTTCTCTGAACTGCGGCTTTATGATATAACAGATCAAAAAAAGAATGATGGCCAGCGGTGAGCAGAGCAGGGCTGTTTGTTGGCCCAAAGGGCTGTGCGGTGCCAGGCTCCGTGCTGGCAGAGCCGCCCGTGTGTTCAGCAGCTCCGCTGTCTGCACCGGGCTGGTGGAGGCAGACCCACGGGGCGTGAAATGCTCTGCAGAGGTTTGAAGGTGTTACGGGGATTAACTGAACGGGAGCACGGATGACAAACCCATCCTGGTACGCTGCTGGGGCTTGGCAGGAGGAGAGGTGTCGGGGCGCTGCTGCCGTGCGTTTCGGAGCTGTGGGAGCTGGTGACAGCGCAGAGCAGGTGTGAACACTCCAGATCATGACTAAGTGATGTCTCGGCTGATGAAGAGTGCTGGTTGATTCCTTTCCCTTCAGTGTTTTCTTCCAAATCTAATTTGCCTCAATTATGTATTTTTCTCTCTTATGTGCAGTTACCAGTGGCTTGCAGCTTTGTGTCAGCCTGTTCCAGGCACCAAGAGGAGGGAATTAGTCTTTGCTGATTATCAGAGACCACAAGGAAAGGGAGCTCCTGTCCTCAGGAACATGTCCTCTGAACGGAGGAAGGTGGGCAGGGAGTGTCTCTAGCACACCTGGAGCTGGGAATGGTGCTGGGTTCTCCTGAGCGCTTGGACCAGCCTGCCAGCTGCTGATGGGTACCGGGGCTTGTGTGGCACTCTGCTGACTGGTGATCAGTGATCGTTGGTGTGTTATATATGTTAGCTGCTGCACTCTGGAAATAGCTGTTCTGTTGTGGCTGTTCAGCTGGAAAAATTTTTGAACTTGGGTGTGTAAATAAAAGGAATGAAAATAAGTTAGAGCTCAGGTTCCTAGTAGGAGCTGGGATTTTCTTCCCGGTGCTTGTGGCTGCCTGTGGGTTGACACAAAGTCTGGAGGAGGAAGGTTTGCAAATGTCTTGCTTAGGTTTCCAAAGTTGCCTCAGGATGCAGATTTGGGTGCTTTTAAAAAATGTATTTCAGTGTTCAATTCCCATACAGAGGGGGCATTAATGCAGCTGACATCTATGTTCCTTATGCCATTTAATATTTAGGGAAAACCAGGAGAGAGTAGTGTGGGGAAGACCTCATAAAGGATTTTTCTTCCCCTTTTGGCTTACAACCCCTTTTGAAAAGTACCAAAACCTCATTTCTTTTTGTGTGTAGGTTTACTGACCACTGATCAAGGCATTTAAAACAGCTAGCCCAAGTCAGTAAGAAGAGATGCTCCTTCACGACCCTTACAGTTGGGATTTCCCACTGCCTCTCAAAGGTACATGTGTATCCACAGACAGGAGACAAGCTTGACTTCTGGATAAATAGAACTATACTTATTAGATGAGGCTTTTCAGTCATTTTTATTTTCCTCATCTAAGCATACGTATGTAAAACCAACCACTTGCTTTTTTAATGCATTTAGATTTTCAGAGATAAATGTTCTTATTCAAGTGTGTAGCTTAGGAAGCACTCCGCATGCTGGATCCAGCTGGACGAAGTCTGTCCAGTAGACAGGGAGGACTCTTGAAGATCTGAGCTTTGAGTATGGAAATAGGTACCTGATTTTCAGTGCTAGACATATGAGCCCAAACGCTGCCCCCCTTATGAATATATACAAATATTTTTCCTCCTAACCTTAAGCTTTGGATAGTTAGGAAGGTGTATGTTAACATTCATTTTTTGTAGTCAGAATGCACACAGGAAACACTAGCATTTGCCTTAAAGCCCTTTTGGGCAGAATTTCCAGTGAAGAACCCAAGCAATGTATTTGGTTGGAGGACAGGGCATTGTATAATAGCATATACATCTTCGAAGTGTTGCTTAATGCTGCAAGTAAAACACTGGACTAGCGGTCAAAGATTTATCTTTATTCAGCCTTCCACTTAGTGCGCCTGCATATCTAACCTGATAATGTCCCTGTAATGTGTTTCAAAAACAAGTGCTTCTGTGTCTTAACAATGAAAATAATTCAGATGCCATGGAGGCAGAAGAACTAAAATATACAACTTGGTGTAATTCATTTCAGTCACTTGTAAACAAGCATTCTGGAAGAGACCAAGGCTTCTGTGTTTTGAGAGTTTTGAACAGATGCCTATCTTCTTGGAATTAGGACAAGATTTCCTTGGGTTCGGGTTGGCCCATGTTGCTTTCTGCAGAGCATCATAGAATCGTAGAATAGTTTGGGTTGGAAAGGACCTTCTAAAGATCATCCAAACACACCGCCCACCAGCCCAGGTTGCCCAAAGCCTCATCCAGCCTGGCCTTGAACCCCTCCAGCGATGGGGCATCCACAGCTTCTCTGGGCAACCTGAGCCACTGCCTCACCCCCCGCACAGGAAAACATTTCTTCCTCGCATCTAGTCATCTTGCATCTTTGAAGTGTGTATACTGACCCTTTGCAACAAATGCAGTGGCAGTTAGGCCATGGGTTTCTGGGTGTGCACTGATGTTGGACAGTTAGTTTGCATTAGAAGTGCATTTTTTTTGAAGCTAATTCTCCTGATTGTCCCACCCTACTGCACAAATTTGAATAACTGAGTAAATTCAGGGTGCATATTTGATTCCCTTTTGGAGAAAACTAAACTGGAAGCTGTGTTCCTGGAGCACAAATGGTGCTCATAGTCTAGTCCAAAGTACCGCATCCCAAAATGCTGATGATGTGGGTGATGGGGGCCCTTGGAAACAGTTTATTTGCTTTACATGTTTGTTCCTGCTGGGCTGCATTTAGGCAGCTTGTGTCTGCTTCTGGTTGAGTAATAATATATATATAACTGAGAGGACGTTAGACTGAAAACTACATTGACAAGGCCTTTAGTCTTCTGGAATATACTCCTCCTTTTTGGTATGTTGGTATTTGTATGTAGTTCATAAGTTTCTTGGAAGCACTGTTCTTTTACTAATTTCTTCCAGAAAAACCTGTTAGGGTTTGGGACAAAAGATGTGCGGTATTTGGGTTGGATGCATGTGAACAAGGGTATAGACTCTGACTGTTGCTAGGTTACACTTATGTGCTCACACAGAGAAAGAAATCTATATGTTGTGAGTGTCATACGATAGGTCACAAATATATCTCTTGCAGCATGATCTCAGGTGCTGGTATTGTGTGATGAGCAGATCCTATGGTTTATTTTTCGTGCGATCGGTGTTAGTTGAACTCGCCTCCGAGTCAGTCTGATATATGCCAGTCTTTCCTGATTCACACACTGGAAGTGAATAATGCATTTTTCTTCTGGGAATTTGCATTTCTTACCAACTGCAATAGGAATAGCAGCAATTCTGAATAAAGCAGATCTATTTTTATTAAAAGAAATGTAAATTGGATGTCTTGTTCAGAACTTTTGAACTCTCCTGTATGGAACCTGTGGCATTCTCTGGCCTGGCTTCAATATGAATCAGCCCAGGACTCCAGTTTTTAAGCGTATGCCTGTATTACTGCTATTTGTGTCTCTATTCAGCAATTCAGACTGAGGCGAGACCCAGCTTGCATCCTTTCTCCCCGGCGAGAAGATGCAGTGGTGCATAGAAGGCAAAAAATCTTACACAGTCTTGACTCTGGATATTCTTTCATCACATGCTATTGTCCTTGAGCGTCTGTTCTGTGCAATCATTGGCAGACTTGCTCGAGGTGGATCTTCAACGTTTGGGACATTGAGGAGTCCCTGAGCAGTCCTGCTCCCTGAACTGAAATGAGCTGCTGTTCTCTCAGTGCCGGTCTCTTGCCTGCGCTGTGCGGGGATAACTCGAATGTCTTCCAAATGTAACTTTCATTGTCTGTGTGCCTGTCCTGGGAGAAGCCTGGGATGTCTCTGTGTGGTCTTGTACATTTTTTATTTTTGGTTCCAGCCCTGCGATGATGGTATTGTGCCAGTTATTGCCTGTTTAAGGTAAAAGTGGCATGAGGAAATACCTATAGATTATGCCACTGATAAAACAGTAGGTTCTACCTCTGAGATTTCTGAGCTTTTGTTAAATTTCTGGGCTTTTGTTCTGTTTACGGGCTTGCTGCCTGTCTGGAACAACTTGTGGTGCTGGGAGCAATAATACAGCAGGCACCAAACCATTAACTGACGTTGTTTGGTCTTACAAGGGGGTGTTTTAGCTTTACCATAGGCTGCACATCCTTTCCTTTCCTGCATTTCAAAATCAGGTGGTGGTTTCTTGCTCTCAGTAATATAGTTCAGCTGTGAAATTCCCCTGCTGCAAGGCTGAAGCTGGAAGTTTTGCTCTTTGCAAACTATCACATCTCTCATTCTTGCTTAATGCATCTAGTAAAATAGGAAATAAAACCCTCCCTAGGGAGCTGGGTGTGCCAAACATCAAACTTCTGCTTTTGCTTGTTGGGTTAGCCAAGCCTTGAGGTGATGTCTAGAAGATACCTAAAGCCTTTCAGCTGACAAGTGCAGAACTGCTGTGCTTGCCGGTGAAGGCTCTTGGGGAGGTGAAGAAGGGCTCATAGATGCCTTAGGTGCTCTGTGGCCAAATAGCGATGCCTCCTGTGCCAGAGGAACACTTCACCTAGAACATCCCGTCTTTGCTGCCCCTGCATTTTTAAGGAGGACAGTGAGCAGGGAATCCCTTAGAAGTTCAGCGTCATGAACGAAAAAAATTCTAGTCATTTCCCAATCTGTTTTGAGGGTGATTGTTTTGGGTTTTTGCTTTTAAAAAGCTAGCAAGAACACTCTAAGGACGTGATCTCTAAACTATAGGTATTCTTAGTAGGTTGGAATAGCAATCTTTAATTTAATTTTCTCTAATTGCCTCTTTTTTTGGTATGGATAAAGGGAGAGTAAACTGACAGCTGTAGAAACTTGGCTAGAAGTGATATTTCAAGTAAATTTTGCCTATGAGGATGGCCAACAGCTTTATTCTCATTCATTGCTTGAGAGATAATGGGACTGTCACCACTTTAATATCTACTGCCGTTTGTTTTCATTGTTTAATGTACATGGTCACTGGAGCTCATAATTAGAAAATAAGTTCCTTTTAGGAATATGCCTTATAAAGCAGAGCTCAGAATTAGTATTCATTATGAATGCCACTGTGTATATGACTCAAACAACTAAGAGCACCTAGCCATTGTTTGCTTTTTTCCTTGGCAATCATTGTATTATTCCCCTTGTGGCCCTTAAATGTTGGCCTGATTTTGACTTCTGTAGATAATTGTGTAATACAATTCTTTGGGAAGGCAAGCTAACCACCGAGTTAATTTTGTTCTCTGAAGTGTTCAGCTTCCGAGGCAGATCTGTGAAAGGCTTGGGTTCATCCTGCAGTGACTGAACCCTTGGGGAATGCTGCTCACACGGGGGTGGAAACGTTCGCTTGCTCATCCTGCTTAACCTGCTGTGTGAAGATGGTTTCAGAATGCAGCCTTTTGGTGGCTTTTGTCCGTCCCCTCTTGTTCAGCACTGATGAGTGCTTTGGTTAATGTCTGTGTAGGCTGGACGCCTTGGTACCCTGAGCCGTGTGTGTCCGTATGTCTGCTCGCTGGAGTTGTCTTGGGGGGTTTTGACTGCTGGGAGTTCTCTTGGTACATACATCAATTTATTGTCTTCCTTGCAGTCACTTGATGAGAACCAAGGGTGTCCTGTGGGCAAAGTGTTGGCAGAGGAGGACTTTGGCCGCCAGCAGCAGGGCTGTTTGGAGCCCGATTCCCCTCATTTCCATTCGGTGGCACGGTACCAGGCTTGTTCTAAGACTTTGCTGGTCAATTAATTTGTTCTTTTCTGTTCTTGAATTGGAAACTAATGGAGTACTTGTGCAGGGTGCCAGATTAAACGCTGGTTTTGCTTGGAGTGCCAGTGAAAGTGCCTTTCCCTCACATGTTTTCTCAGGAAACTACACTGGGAAAAATGAGCATACACGATTGTGCAATGTGTGAGGCTGTCAGGCACATGCAGACAGACCATCGCCCATGCTGGTCATGTTTGCCTCTGTCAGCCAAGTTTAATCAGGTTTCTCAGAAGGTGGAGGTGATGTGAATGTGTGGTGGGACTTTTTCCCACCCCTCCTCTTCCCCTTTCCAAAATACAGTCCTGGCTGTAAGGGAGAAGTCTGAGGCTGCAGTTGAAGCCCTCAAGCAACGTTTTTGTTAGCATTTTAACCTTGTTTTCTTTCTGCTGTGGTAAAGATGGGTAATTTTAGACTGTGGTCTGGCATAAAAGGGGGGAAAACATTTTCTTATTCAAAACTCACACTAGGATCAGACTGCGTGCCTTCTTCGATGAAGTGTGTAAGCTATTTTGGTGACAATGATTTTCTTGCATTGCCTTGAAGAAAGTTCTCCCTCTTTCCTTGGGATAAAGACGTTCTCTGATTCCCATGGATGTCAGCCACCTTTTTCCTTTCCTCCAGACTCCTGGCTGGTATGGCCATGGAACAACAGACGATGTGTGCAGTCCAGCGCAGAGGCCAGTCTATCAGGTCAGGAATTGCAGGATCCACACGTTTCCCGATGCGGACAGGTCTGCTCCCTTGCAAGCTTTGTGGGATGCACAGGAGTACGGGCTCTGAGATGGGACTCTGTTGTTCTTTGCTTTGGCAAAGTGTGGGATTTGGGTTTGATTTTGGTGTTTTGGAATGGATCCTAATAAACTGCAGGACGTGTGACTGTAGAACTGGGTTACAGTCCCTCTGGAAAAGGAAATGCAGCCTCTCTAGGGGCTGTGGGTGGTGGTGTGTGCCCCCCCTTGCTTCACAGAGGGAATGGTTAGGAAGGAAGAGAAGGAAAACAGGCTTTCAGAACCTGATGGGTTTACATACAAAAATCTTGCACTCTGTTAAATATGCAATAGTTTTTCTTCTTTGCGGTATGTGAGATCCCATCTCTTGCCCTCCCACACCTCCTTACTTGCATACTTGAATCTTTTTGCTAGGAATTCCAGGCTGGTGGGTTTTGGTGTGTGTTTGGTTTTTTTTCCTTCCCATTTAATGTAAAACAGCTCCCTTATCTAGATATTCTATTGCTATTATTTTAGCTTGAAAAACTTCCAAAGTTCCTGTTTGCCTAGGATTAAATGAACAAGCTGGAATGAAGAGGATAAGTGCTGTCTTCCTGCTTTCTGCAGAACACCGCTATGTTTTGGTACCATGTCCCTCCATCAGCAGTACACGAATGCTGCATCAGTTGTTCAAAGAAACCCACTGAAGTGTTTTTGCACTAATGTGTTCCTTCAATTTTTGGGCTTCTCTTCATTTTCCTTGTACAAAGGATCTTGTTTTCTCACAATTTAGTAACAGGAAAATGTAGGAGAACCTCAGAGCCATGAGAAGATGCAGATGTTTGGTAGTTTTGGGGATATTGGTGTGTTGCTGATGACTTGTGGTCATGCAGTTTGGCTTTAGAAGATTCTCCATGGGGGAGACGTGTTCCTGCCCTGCTCCGGCCCCTGTCAAATTGTTCCATGATAATGGGACAAACAGACATGTCCCATGGCTGGCTAGGTCTTTACCAAGTCCTTTTCTGTGGAGGTTTCTTCTGGGGAAGATGCTGATTTTAACAGACTGGGAACACACAGCCGTAGCAGGGGGTGGTTCTGGGAGCAGGAGTGAGGTGCAGAGAAGGAAGGTGGGTCTCTGCTTTGGAGAGCAGGGCTGGCTTGCACTGGTGCCTGGACCCTGCCTGAGTGGGATGTGCCTCGTGAGGATCCCTGGATGCAGGCTGCAGCAGCAGTAGCAGCTGTAGTGCTAGCTGGTCCCTTTCCTATAGGACTGACTACAGGCAGCTCCAAGGGGGGGTGCGTCTTGCTTCTCTTGAGCTTTGAGATTGTTTATGTCCTTGGCACCCACGGGAAAAGGTAATGCTTGCTTTTTTCTTTTTAAAGGAGGAGAGCCAGAAGCGGAAGCTACTCTGGAGGTACTGCAATATGGTTTTGAGAAGGAAGGTGCCAGGGTAGCATGTAGTTTGTCCCCACTCGCTGGTTCTGTATTTCAGAGGTGATGTTTTCTGGCCCACCTGGTGGGTAACTGGGATGGAGCAGGAGTGGAGCAGGGCAGGTTCTGTGGAGTACTGACAGCCAGTGTCACATGCAGCAAGCAAGGAGTGATGCAGGAGCAGCCCTTTGTTCTTATCGTGCATGTCTTTGAATTCTTGAATGTTGCAATGCTTAATGCCATTTGTTCCTGATTAATTTGATCTTCTATTGGGCAATACAAGACATGACAAATGAAGCAGCAGGAATTTCCTTGAGCACTGTTTATTTTAATGACTAACATGCCTTTACAAACTTGTTTATTAACTTGCTTAGAGATCTTGCTCTCTGACTGCGTGGGGTGTCTGTGTTCATACAGAGCTGCATGCTGTCCTAATTTTGATGAGTGGGATGCTGAGATGCGGCTGTGAGAGCCTGGTCCTGTCCTGTCTCACGGCAGGGCTGCTTTGGGCAGCTGTGACTGTCCTCAGAGCAGCAGCNGTGGTTCTGGGAGCAGGAGTGAGGTGCAGAGAAGGAAGGTGGGTCTCTGCTTTGGAGAGCAGGGCTGGCTTGCACTGGGGAGAGCAAGGCTGGCCTTGCACTGGTGCCTGGACCCTGCCTGAGTGGGATGTGCCTCGTGAGGATCCCTGGATGCAGGCTGCAGCAGCAGTAGCAGCTGTAGTGCTAGCTGGTCCCTTTCCTATAGGACTGACTACAGGCAGCTCCAAGGGGGGGTGCATCTTGCTTCTCTTGAGCTTTGAGATTGTTTATGTCCTTGGCACCCATGGGAAAAGGTAATGCTTGCTTTTTTCTTTTTAAAGGAGGAGAGCCAGAAGCGGAAGCTACTCTGGAGGTACTGCAATATGATTTTGAGAAGGAAGGTGCCAGGGTAGCATGTAGTTTGTCCCCACTCGCTGGTTCTGTATTTCAGAGGTGATGTTTTCTGGCCCACCTGCTGGGTAACTGGGATGGAGCATACTGGTATGGGATGGAGCAGGAGTGGAGCAGGGCAGGTTCTGTGGGGTACTGACAGCCAGTGTCACATGCAGCAAGCAAGGAGTGATGCAGGAGCAGCCCTTTGTTCTTATCATGCGTGTCTTTGAATTCTTGAATGTTGCAATGCTTAATGCCATTTGTTCCTGATTAATTTGATCTTCTATTGGGCAATACAAGACATGACAAATGAAGCAGCAGGAATTTCCTTGAGCACTGTTTATTTTAATGACTAACATGCCTTTACAAACTTGTTTATTAACTTGCTTAGAGATCTTGCTCTCTGACTGCGTGGGGTGTCTGTGTTCATACAGAGCTGCATGCTGTCCTAATTTTGATGAGTGGGATGCTGAGATGCGGCTGTGAGAGCCTGGTCCTGTCCTGTCTCACGGCAGGGCTGCTTTGGGCAGCTGTGACTGTCCTCAGAGCAGCAGCAAGCGGGCTGGTTTCTATACAAGTGTTGTACGGATAGTTTTCTGGTTATTCCCCGAGGCAGACAGGACCTTGTGTGTGCACTCTGCCTGTTCTTCAGGGCCCAATGCCAGTTGTTAATAGCTGTGGTAAGTTTGGAGGAAGAAGAGTCTGATAGTCAATGTATGGGAAGTTGCCCCCAGGAAGGCAGAACTGAGCTCCCAAGCTGAGCGTACGTGCTCTGTGCCTGACTTAGTCTTAATGCAACAGGCGTAATAATGAAGCTGTAAGGGTATTTCAGTCGAGGAGTTAGGATATGAAGCAGGAGCTGATAAACTCTAATACATAAAGCACTCTGGTTCATTAGAGCCTTTGCCTTCACTGGAAGTATTCCTATTCTTAAATTCTTTGTTGGATTAGGGTAATAGCCTCTAAATAACCTCGCTGATAGAACAAAGGAAGGGAACTTTAACAAAGTATAAGCAATCAGCAGAAATCGGATTTTTTTTTCCCCCCCAGTTTGCTTCTGAGGTTAAAATAACAGGAACCAGATGTAAAATAGCAGATATGTTCAGGACTTGAATTCACTTTGTGAATGCCGTCTCCTGGCTCAGAGAGAGAGAGAGGGAGGCTCTGCCAAATGGGCAGGAATTTTAAATTTTCTTCTGTTTCTCACTTCTGAGAAACTGAATAAAAAATACCTGTTGCTTGCGTAAGTATCTCTGGCTCATCGACTTGAAGATAGTTTCCCAAAGGAAGGGTAGTGTTTGGTGTTCATAGTAATCTTCATTAGATACTGTGTGTTGTTTTTATCTACAAGTAATTTAAGTTCTGTAAACATGAAGGAGAACAACTTTAGGAAATAACGTATCCCCCCCCCCCCTTATTTTCAACAGAAGCCTTAAATAAAAGCTGTATAAACTTCTGGGCTACTACAGTTTTAATGATATTATGATTCATTTGCTGTTTCCTGCCTCTTTTCTACAAGTTGGAAGCTCAGCCAAAATATGTTTGGAAGATGAACAAAAGGGTTTGATTTGCTGAGAAACATAATCTCTTTTGGGGCAGAGAGCGAATCATCAGTTTCTGCTCTTCCTCCTGAAAAAGGCTTCCTTCCCATTGATGTAGGTCTCACTCAAACTACTTTCCTGCCTCTTTCTGTCTTGCTGGAGTTTGAGTTTGCGAATTCTGGCGCTGTAATAGATGACGGGGGGCTGGAAAGGAGGGACACCGATGGAGTTGTGTCTGTAGGTGGGATGATGTGAAGGTACCTCTTCTAGGGCTGTTTATCGGAATTTTTAAGGAGTATTCCTTGAAAGGAATGATAAATACTCCTTAATGCAAAAAGATCTCTCTGTGTAAAGATCTGTGATGCCTGTCATAGTGTGTACCTCCCAGCAAGCTAGAGGTCAGAAAGGTCCTGAAAATGTAAGTATGATGGTTGGGTTTTNGCAGTGAACAGTGCAGTGGAACGGTGAGCGCTGCCTCATTGCTCACAGTCTGGTCGTTGCTGCTCCGTGTTCTCCGGCTGATGAAGCAGGAGAGACGTGTTTCGTTCCCTTGCTCCTGGATCAGTGTGTGCTGCAGGACGTGACGTTGTGCATCCTGCAGCAGCTTAGGCTGGCCTGTTAGGAAAAATCGTTAGTGAGAGCTGAAACGGTGAGATGAGGCATGCCCTTGGAAAGGGGAATGTGATGAGACAAGTGAGCAAAGGATGTCTTTGCTTTCAGGGGTGTTGGAGTCATCTGTATGGCGAGGGAAGGGGGCTCTCCCTGGGCTGTGTCTCTGGGCTCTGTTTGTCTAGAGCAGCTAGCTCTCCAGTTGACTGAAAAATAATGCAGAGCTTTGTTTCTTGGCTTCCATCCCTGGAGGTGTTCAAGAAACGTGTAGATGCTTAGGGACATGGGTTAGTCAGTTAGGTGATGTTGGGTTGGACTTGATGATCCTTGAGGTCTTTTCCAACCTTAATGATTCAGTGATTCTATGATTCCACCAACCCAACGAGAAAAATGACAAAGCAGGGTCTTGCTGAGGAACCAAAAGGTGAAATGATGTAAGTACGTGTGTTGCAGTTGGGCTGAGTTGGGGTTTGAGGGAAGGGGCTAGCAAGGGTCGGTTCCTAAAGAGATGTGCATGCTCTAGTCCTGGGGGTGACATTACAGCTGAATGCCGTTCCTAAGGGAAAGCAGTGGTGTCTTTCTGAATGCTGTTAGCTGAAAGGAGGGTGCTGTTGTGGAGAGGCTCCCTGCATTGAGTCGAGCTTGTGTCCTGTCTCTTCATCTGCAGAGCTGCAGACACATCCCTTCCAATCTTGTGCGTGTGCGAGATGGTTCTCCAGGGACCTTAATGTTGCGGTTACCATGGGAGCCAATTCAAAGTGGATTGTCATGCCATCAGAACTAGAATATATGTGCAAATTCTGTTGTAGCATTTTGCAGAGGTTTGGGATTTTGAGTATTTTTTGAAAGAAAAGTATTTCTATTATTTACATGGGGATATAACTGTGTGTTAAGCATTTCTGAAATCAAACTGGCTCTGTGATAGAGAGGATAGGATGGCAAAGCAAGTCAGACAGCCTGAAGTGGGTACAGCTAGAAGAATTTTAACTCTGGATACAGATTTCCCCTGGGAATTGTTCTATTTGGTTGTAATGCTTTTGAGTTACCTCAATCCTGTTCATGCAGTGCATCCATCAAAATCCAAGAAGAATCTTTTTTCCTTATGTTTTTATATCTTCATAGAATCCCAGAATGGTTTGAGTTGGAAGGGACCTTAAAAGATCAGCCAGTTCCAACCGCCCGCCATGGGCAGGGACACCTCCCACTAGCCCAGGTNCCTGATCCAGAGCCCCCCCATCTCTCCTGTAGCCCCCTTTCAGCACTGGAAGCTGCTCTAAGGTCTCCCTGGAGCCTTCTCTTCTCCAGGCTGCACACCCCCAACTCTCTCAGCCTGTCCTCATCCTTTGGTTGACGCTTTCACCTGATGCACTACTCAAAGTCCTCATCTGAGTCTTGGAGATGCTCAAGCTAGAGAAGACCACTGTGATAAGGGCAAAGTGCTCTACAACTCATGCTTGGTTTTTCATCCACAAAAATCAAATGGTTCTTCGGGCTTGACCCCTGCAGTTTAAACATCTGCTTGCCACCAGAACTTGGTCAGTGCCTTTGGACCTAACAGCTTGAGGGCTGAGCTCTAGACCTCCAGGATCTCTGGGCTCCTGTGCTGCCAGTGCTTCCAGTGTTCACAGCATCTCAGTCCACCAGCACAGCGGAGATGGCAGATGTGCTGCTTTGGAAACTTTTTTGTGTGAAGTTAAAAAATCAAATCTCTAAATTTTAATTGCTGATTTCTTTTAGGAAGAACAGTTTGTCTCTGACCTACATATGGGACTCAAATGTGACTTTGTCTCTTAGAAGACTTTTATTACTGAAAATCTGAAATAGTATTAAGACTACAGGGATGCTGTTGTCTCTTTTATAACTTTTATTTTTTTTTTCTGCTGGTAGTGTGGACTCTAATTCTTCAAGAAGAAAGCTACATCCACACGTGGTGAGTTAGAAATTCTTGTTGCTGTTTGTTTGTCTGCTGGGGAATTATAGGAAAGCTCTTTTTGAGCAGAGCTGATTAGTTTATTCTTATGCCCTCTCTGTAGGAATCTTTTTTAATTGGTTTGGTGGTGTGGTGTGTTTTGTTTTTTTGGTCTTCTCCATGTAGAAAAAAACCCTTGTCTGTGAACAAAGATTTTTAGTATCGAGGCCTGCAGATTTTGATGGCTTGTCAAAAAAACAATAACCCTCAAACACCTCTGGAAACCATTCTCGTCCTATGTAAAAGTTCTGCATTGAAAAATCTAATTCTTTGTTCCAGTGTTATTGGAATTGTTTAATTATTTTGCTTATTTCTAAGGAGGAAGTATTTCCTGTCTATCAAGAGCAGAAGCTGTTAAGAAAACGTAATGGTATCATTCCCTAGAGATGTGGCATTTTCATTTCATTACTGTTCAGGGAACTTAATTCAGATTTTATCAAATGTTCTAGGCAGGCCTGTTTCAGGAACTGTTGGTGAGGATGAAGATGTGAACAGCCAAGGAAGCCGAACTAGAGTATGGCCAAGGAACGGGAAAACAGTTGTTCTGGTCCAAGGAGGGTATAAGGGTTTGGTGCAGGTGACATTAAAATGATAGAATCTGCAAAACAGAGAGGAAACAAGGGCTGTTATCCTGTATCGGATAATAAACGGAGAGATCCTCTTACTTGGGGATTCCAATGTTGCAAGCATCAGTGAATGGTTTGGTTGTACAGTCACGGTGTACTTCAGCACTAGTGTGTGTCATAAAACTTCCATGCCTGTTGATGGTAGGACAATGGTTGATGATTTGGCTTATTGTTCGGTAGTGCATTGTTCCAAAAGGATAAAGCTGGTTTTTTTTGCAAAAAAAAAAAAAAAAGCTTTAATGGAAGGGAGAGGAGGACATTGGCCCCGGTCTGTGAAATGAACTGTCATCGGGCATGATGTGCCCAAGCACTTTTCATTCAGGGCACGTGCTTTCAGCTTCAAAAGGAAGTTGTTTGTACCTGTGTGAAAGCTAAACCCTCTCAAAACAACTCGGATTGCGGTGCAGAGGATTCTCCCTCAGAGAAGAGGGGGAATAACCTGAGCATCAGATATTAGCTGCAGCACTCAGTGCACTGCTGGGAGGCACTTGGATGTGACAGTGGTACAGGCAGTGTCGGAGCGATGCAGCACGGCAGAGGAAGCGTTGGTGCCAGCAGATTACAGCATTTCTCTCCAGCACAGCTATGTTTAAGCACCGAAGCCAAAAGCATTTTTGCTCCACAGCCCCCAACTGCTCTGTAGATAAAGCTAGAGCACCTTGTGGCTCCAGCAAATGCATGAAAGTAGGGAAGCAGCTCTTTGTAAGATTGAGACAAGCCGTCTCTGCCAGGAAAACTCGCCCCAGCGTAGCTGGCAAGGTCCTGCCATCCCTGTGCTGTTTGCTGATCAGAGAAAGCATGAATCCGTGAACTAATGCAATACTATTTCTTGATTTATTTTCATGGATAGCATTTTTCCAAAATTTTCTTTGGGACTGAGGAATCTACTTGCCTTTCCTTGGGGCAGGAGCATTGATTCTCCGAGGCTGTCTGGAGAGCATCCCGAGCATCTTTCTGAAGATGCTGGCAGTGCTGCGTAAGCAATCCATGAGGCCTTAGAAGCAAGGGAGAGAAATGCTTTGCTGATGTACCAGCTGTGTGTCTGTGGGGGAAAAGGCCACTCCACAGTGCCGACAGTACACTATAGCAAGGGTTTGAGCCTTGCAGGGGAAGGTGCTGCCAATGGAAGAATGTATGTTGCTGTTGTTGCAAGGGCTGCTGCTGTCCGGGAATGCATGCCTCATATACCAGGTTCTTGGTCACTATTTTTATGTACAATCCACGTGCTTACCCTGAAATCAACAGTAGCTATCTAGTTTTTTGGACAGCATGAAAGCTGTTAAAAGACGATGGCTTTCCCATCTCTCCCTTTGCCATAGCGAAGCTACTCTCTTCAATCTGGCCTTTTGATTTTTGCATTAATTTCTCAACGGGTTCCCTGACAGGGAACGTTTTATTCCTGGCCATGAAAGGGTGAGCTTTAGAAGCATTGTTTTAATTTCAGAACCTTGATCTTTAAAAACGCTCTGTCTGCACGGGCACTGTGTTAGCACTTTGGGCACGTTCCGTGCTGACTGCTTGTCAGAGACAGCCTTCTCCCTATATCTTGTTCAAAGAGACTTTTACTTCTTTTTGAGGTCTGAAGCCTGCACTGTCATAAAATATGATAATGTCTTCAACCTGACAATTACCTGGAGATATTTTTTCTTGGATAAATTCCCTTGCCTTTATTTTTGTGTCGTGTGTTCAGATACAAGGCAGCAGTATAATTCTTATCTGCTTTTGGTTCTGTTTGACCCTGTTTTATGGAAGCCCTCCTTCGAGGGTCACAGTCATGCATTTGAATTGGGACGCTGTATGATCTTCTCTGTTGTGCTGGAGGGGCAACATAAAAATGACAGAAGCAAGGAGACAAAGTGCAGCGTGAATGAGCTCCAGTAGCTTAGTTTTGAAAAGCTTTGTTCAAGGCATCACATAAAAGTGACAGAAGATAGTTTTATGATTTTAAAAAAATGAAGAGAGAATTATGTAGGTAAGCTTTGCAACCTGGTAAAAATATCGTAGGATACAGAAATTGAAGTGTTACAGCTCCCTGTGATCTAAATTGGCGTCTAATCTTAGTCAGTAGGTGGAAAAACACTTGATGTTGTTTATAGTGATGGCTTTTTTATCACTTAAGAACAGAGTGGTGTTTTGCAAACCTTCATTCTGTGAATCAGGCAACTAAAGGCAATCCAGGTAATAAGGAAAAATCTCTGAAGATGAAGGAAACTCCATGCTTTACATCATCTTTATAATTGGCCAAGACCTTTGTTGTGATGTTTTGTATCTAAGTCTGGAAACTGCACGGGGGGGAGGAGTAGTCTGGTTATTAAGAGCAAAATCTCTTTCTGTTTAGAGTCCAAAGCTGTATTTTGCCTCTTTTTTCAAATCAACAAGTTGCTTTTCTGGCAAAGGAGATGCTTGGCTGCTACAGGGACTGCTCCATCTGTGGAACACCTTTTTTTCTGGTCAAGAGTAAAACCTTCCAGTTCTGATAATTCTGTGTAAATGAAGCTGTCTAAGAACTAAACATCTAACCAGTCATTTAGGCTTCCTTCTGCAGGGGAAAAGAAAGAGGCAACCCAAAGAGGGAGATTCATCCCACCTCAAATAGGGCCAAGATGGGATATACTGGAGTTGTTGTTTCTTTTCTTTGGCTGTACAGGGAGCCAAGATGTCCTCTGAGACTGCATCTGGCAGTTAAATGGTTCAGGTTGTGTACAGGTGTTTGTGTGTGTGATTTGAATCACAGAATGGTTTGGGTTGGAAGGGACCATGGAGGTCATCCTGTCCAACCCCCTGCAGGGAGCAGGGACACCTTCCACTGGACCAGGATGTCCAGAGCCCCATCCAACCTGACTTTGGGTGTTTCCAGGGACGGGGCATCTACCACCTCCCTGGGCAACCTGTGCCAGCGCCTCACCACCCTCAGTGTAAAATATTATAGAATTGTGGAATAGTTTGAGTTGGAAGGGACCGTGGAGGAATTAGAGCAACCCCTGACATTGTCACAGAAAGGGTGTGCCTTGAGATCAAGCAGCGTTTGCAGCCAGAGACACTTTACTTTGGAGGCTGATGCTCAGTTTGTGGGGTTCTTGTGCTGGTAGCTTACATGTATGTAGTTGAGGGTGATGGTAGTTGTGTGACCAAGACCCAGCTCCAGCAGCTGTGGGACAGACAGGGTCTGTTTGCAAAGACTTCACAGCGTGCTTGGGAGAAGCTCAGTCTGTTTGCTTGAAGAGTTAACTGCTTGCTGCAGTTATGATGAAGGGTGGATTTTGTCAGCNGGTTGCCCAGAGCCCCATCCAACCTGACTTTGGGTGTTTCCAGGGACGGGGCATCTACCACCTCCCTGGGCAACCTGTGCCAGCGCCTCACCACCCTCAGCGTAAAATATTATAGAATCATGGAATAGTTTGAGTTGGAAGGGACCGTGGAGGAATTAGAGCAACCCCTGACGTTGTCACAGAAAGGGTGTGCCTTGAGATCAAGCAGCGTTCCCAGCCAGAGACACTTTACTTTGGAGGCTGATGCTCAGTTTGTGGGTTTTTGTGCTGGTAGCTTGAATGTATGTAGTTGAGGGTGATGGTAGTTGTGTGACCAAGACCCAGCTCCAGCAGCTGTGTGACAGGGTCTGTTTGCAAAGACTTCACAGCGTGCTTGGGAGAAGCTCAGTCTGTTTGCTTGAAGAGTTAACTGCTTGCTGCAGTTATGATGAAGGGTGGATTTTGTCAGCATGGTATAACAAAATTTTAATAAAAAGCAGAGGGAACATATCTTTAATGAAAAACGGACTTTTTGAAATAGGAGCTTATGTTATGGAAAATCAAAAGTTTTGGAGCTGGGAGTCGACTCTTTGGTTTTGGAGTGTGTTTTCCTCCCCAAATTCACTAGTTCTGCTGTTGTCCAAGTTTTACAGACCTTTCAGGGTCCAGCTGGCATTCCTCCTGGTAGCGTGTCATTCATTGGGAAGATGAGGGATGGGGGTGAGTGGCTCTCTAGACATTCTGACTTTTTTTGTAAATGTGGGTAAATTCTCACTTAAGTCTCATGTCCTGGAGCAGGTTAAAGCGTGCACAAGGAGCCCTTCTGCAGAGACTCCAGCAGGTTCAGAGGGGCTTGTTTAGCCTCTCGTGTGTGGGCTTTTCTTCTTCCATAATGGTGTGGTTTTCCTTGCTTCTCATCCGCTTTTTTTTTTTTTTTTTTTCCTCAAATGGATTTAAAACCACTAAAACTGGTGGATAAATAAAAGCAGAACTATATCTCATGGAGTTCAGTGCTGAGCTGCAGACTTTGATTAAGGCAGCTTGTCCGTCAGACCACGCACCCATCTGTGAGATGAAGATAGCTGTCACCAAGGGGCTTCTTGAAGGTATGTGCAGTCAGGATTTTGTGTGTCTATACCGAGTGCCCAAAGGAGGATGGAGAAGGAGAAGGTATTGCCTGGTCCTGCATCACCAGAACATCCATTGAGAAGTCACTTATAGCCCCTCTTGCTTTCTTTTCTCCTCTCCCACTCCAGTGTTTCAGCTTGTAAGTTCTGAAAACATTTCACTGACAAATTATAAGTTTGAATAGAGATGAAGCTTCATTTGTTTCACTTTTCCTATTAAATTTCAAAGAGCATCACAGTATCGCAGGCTGCTAAGCTGACAAAAGAAAGATCAGCAGGAGAGCGAGTTTCTCCAGGCAGATTTCCTGACCCAAGACCAAGGCAGCAAAGAACTGTCAGGACACATTTTTGTCACAGGAACAGAAGAAAACTGGACACCTGTCAATTGGTCTTCACAAATGAGTCACTCTGGAGAAGCGAGGCTCATTCCAGCTGGAGCAGGGGAAAGGACTGCTTTCAGGGATGTCGTATTGTCCTTGCTGTGCTAGGTGCTGGCGATGCAAAATCTCCTGATGGCAGACAGGGAAACCTGAGCTTTGCACTGAAATGACCAACAGACGTGATCTCTTTTCTAAGAGAGAGAGAGTCTTTCTCTTCTCCTGGGTTTTTGATGGACGAGTTGGATTTCTACAGAGCCTTTCTCCCCTGGCTTGTGACTGTCCAGGCCAATCACCAGCTCCTTCATGATGCTACAGAGCTAATTCTGCTTCAGCAACGGATAAGGAGTTCTGCTGAACCGGCGCTTGATTACCCACTCTGTTTACCACGAGGGAGCAGTTATGAATGTGCTCTCATTTTTAAGCCTATTATAACTCCTTCACTTTGATTAATCTCACTGTGGAGCTCTTTTCTCTTTCAGCCTGCGTAAGATGTAAGTCTGATTGTAACAAGTGCTTCTGTTGTTTCCCTCCCAGCCGCGGGAGGAGGCGGAAGGGCTATTGATTTTTATATAAAAATGAGTGTAATGAGACTTGGAGGCTGGGCTGGATCCAAGGCTTACCGGAGTCAGTAGTGATCAGTCATTAGATTTCAGGCTCTAGTGTCTGACTTACTGCCGCGGTGTTCAGCTGCCTGCACAGTCGGGGTTTTGCAGGTCTTCATCAATTGTTCAAAAGCAGCAAACTAACCTGGTGAGGGGGAAGAAGTAGTACACTGGCCATATATTTAACAGCTGCTTCTTTCATTCCTGTGATCCCCTTGTCTCATCTTTCTGCACACTTCACCCTTGAATGCATGGTCGTGATCCGTGCGATAGCGGTTCAGAATTCAGCACGCAAGTCCAGGTACGACAGCATGGCTTTAGCAACAAGCTTTCCGAGAGAAAATATTAATATCTTTAACTCTGAGTTCAGTTGTCATTTGGTAAGTATTAATACAGATGTTTTTTAAAAAGGAATATGGTAATGTGAAGACGAGGAATCAATCAGAGATAAGAAGGGTGTAACAAACGTAGGCATGAACCAGGGATGTAGTTCAGAGGCTCAGCTGTGTCAGCAGTTGGGGCAGATCTGCTTTTCTTGCACACACGTGCACATGTCGATGCTTTGCCTACGAGCTGCTGCCTTTTCCTTTAAGAAGGGAAGGTTTCTGTGACATGGGACAGGCGATGGCCCACAGCACTGCCCCCAGCCAGCTCGTGGCAGGCATCCCCAAAAGGTTGGACCATCTTCTCAGCCACAATTCTCTCTGCAAATAACTGCTGCAGCTCAAGCTTTGTTTCTCCCCCTCTCCTGCTTTTTCTCTACTGACTTTTGATTGACTGGTACTGCAGGTCAGCCAAATGCCATCGATTTTCCCCTGCTAGAACAGCGTGTGAGCAGTCCCTCACTCTTACTTCTTCAACCCCCAAGAGCTTGTTCTGCACAGCAGCAGGCTTTTTCTACACCTTGTTCCTGCAGATGTCATTTTTCAGGCTGCTTCACTCTACAGTGTTAGGTAATGTATTTTCAGCTGGAACAAGTTGGTGTGGCTGTCTGTTAAAGTTAAGGATAAATGTATTGTATCGCCACAAGATGCCATTCATAGGAATGAGGAGAGGAGAAAGTTATCCGTGCATCTGCCTTTGAAGGAATGAAGCTATTTCTAAGGTCTTTGTAAAGAGAGATTCAGTCTGTACCTCTAACATGTAGAAAACCTACAACAAGCAGCAAAACGGAGTATCTGTTCTTGGAGCTTACTATTTTCTGTCAAGCACATAGAAGGAAGACTGTGTGTGTGTGAGGGAAGGATCATGGAGTATTGTTTGTCTACGGTGTTTGTCTGCGGTGTCTACCGATAGCAGTGGAGCTGTACAAGTGAAAGGAGCAGAGTCCGTGCACCCTGTGAATGCTGAATGGAAATGGGATCTATACAATAGTTTTTGTAAAATTAATCCATTACCTCTGCTTAAAAAGCTGCTGGCCACCCTCTCGGATGCATCATTCAGTTTAGCGATAATGAGCATCTGTTTAAACTAAAAGCTCTAAAACTCCGGACAGAACTGGTACTTTCTCCTTGACTCTCTTACCGTTGCTGTGACACCCAGTAAGTCCCCCAGGCTCTTCCCCCTGTTGTCATCAGGTGGCACGTGCAATGCCACCCAGGGACAGTGCAGTGGCGGGTGTCTGTGAGACTATCCACCCTTCTGAAGAGGCTGTTGTTACCCTGCCGCTCAGGTAGGTTCAGCCCAAAGTGTTCTGCAGCTGCCCAGAAGCACACGGGCTGTGTGCGGTGGGGCTCCTTGCAGCCCCGCTCCCCTGTCCGGGCAGTCTGATGGCTTCTGCACACAGACTGGCATGGGGATGGAATGACAATGTGAGAGAGCTCCTCTTCTGTTGAGACTGCACTTACCGAGGTGGGAATTTCAATACCTCCCACCTGAGCTTTTCGGGTTTGTCACGCAGGATTTCAGTGGGGTGGTGCTTATGCCTGATAACTTTGTCTTACCATTTCTTCTTCCCAGTTTTAGGTCCAACAGCTCAGAGTAGAGGTCAAACTGGAGGAGAGGAGTGAGGCAGGGATCTACCAAGTCCTGTGTGTGAAATAAACTTCATGCACAACTTGTGGAAGTGAGATGAACAAGGCAGCTCTAAACTCTGTACACTTCAGAGGGTGCAGCATTTATGCTTGCTTGTCATTTTGAGTCTTGATCTAGAGTAATGGATTTTTGTGTGTGTACCCTACTTCTTCCCCTCCAAAGAAAAAGAAGGCAAAAAGATTTTAGAACTGAAGAACAGAGAAAGGTAAAGGGGAGAATGCTGGCTCCATATTTTTTTTCTTTGAGTAGTAGACTCTGACTGGGATAAATAGAAGGCATCTGCGGGCACAGAGATTTTGTCCACACTTGGGGATGTGTGTGATGGGTTAACACGCTAAAGGCCAACACCCAGTGTATGCCTGCTGGTCATTTATGTGAGGGATGACTGTCCACAAAGTCCTGTCGAGAGTATAAGTGCTGCCATCGAGACTCTCTATATTTTCCTGCGAGTGTAAAGGGCAACAAACCTGGACATGTGCTTGTTTTGCTCTGGCTGCTGAGCCTTCACTGAGAACTCAAGCTGCAATTGTCCGGTGAGGGAGAGGGCAACGAAGCCATAAATGCAGTTGTGGTGTTGAACTGGAGAGGGGAGAACAGAGAGGAGCGATTCCCAGTCTGCTCATAGGTTCCACATTGTCTGAGGATGACCAGCTGGATGTGACCTGCAGGCAGATCTTCTCCATGCTGGTGCTGCTGCTGGGCAGGGCTGTGAAACCCTTCAGAGAGGTGGGCCTGGGGCTGTTCCTTCTGCCTCGGCTGCCCAGAATGTTCTGGCTGCTTGGTGAGTGCTGATTAAGATAATTTCCAGCCTTGTTTGGCTTGTTACGGTGAAGCTATCAGGGAGTAGATTTGTCTCACTTGGGGGATTTCCCTTCTTCCCTCATACATGACTCCTGCTGAGTTCTGATCCCCTCCACTCCCAATACGACATCGGTGGCAGAGGTCCTTGGGTAGTGTTCAGTTCTGTTTGTGTACAGCAATGCTTTTTGTGCCATGGTGATGTCCTGGTTTTGGCTGGGGCAGAGTTAACCTTCTTTGTTGTAGCTACTGTGAAGCTGTATTTCGGAGTTGTGCTGAGAAGAAAGCTGATTGCATCCTGATGGTTATAGTTGCTGCCAGGATAGTCAAGGACTTTTCAGCTTCTCTGCTGTGCCCATGTCTGCAGGGGCAGGAGAAGCTGGGAGGGAGCACAGCCCCAGTTACTAGCCTGGGATTCGACCTTGGGTTTAGAATTGAGACCTGAACTGGCCAATGGTCTGTTCCATATCATGCCCAGCATGCCCAGAGATGAGGCTCTGTCTGAAAGTTTTCCCCCCTCTCTCTGGTCATGTCCCTCTCTCTTGGGGTTCTGTTCCTCTCTCTTGGGGTTGTTTTGCTTTCTCAGTTGGTTCTCAGTCTCTCAGACACTTGCACTCTTATCTCTTTTCTGGGATTGCATTTTTGGGACTCTCCCTGCTCTCAGATCATTAGCTGGGAATGGGGTGAGCCTTGGTCATCAGGAGGTGAGCAGTTTCCTGTGTGTCATCATTTGTATATATTACTATTATCATTATTATCATCAGTATTATTTTCAGTTTTGTTTTATTTAGTGATTAAATTGTTCTTATCTCAACCCCCCCAGTCCCTTTTCCCTTTACCCCCTTCATTCTCTCCCCATCCCTGGGAGGCGGGAGGGTGAGTGAGCAGCTGTGTGGTGTTCTGCTGCTAGCCAGGGTCAAACCACAACAGGTGACCTTGAATTGCCGTGACTACAGACAGTAGAAGGTGCTGTCGGCAAAGCAGCTTGCTGCCTGTTTGGCCTGTAGGCAGGACGGCAGATGGGGGTTTGCCAACCAGCCACTGCGTGACCGAGTTCCTGGTGGCTTTCTGCAGGCAGAGTGGGTACAGCACAGATCTGTGGGACGCCCAGTTGCTTGCATGGGGTGTCTTCTGTCATTGTGGTGTTGCGAGGAGAGGCTTTTTAAAGTGGCAGAGATGCAGCTGTGCTTTTCTAGGACTTGCACTGTTAGTAACCATGTAATTAATACTGACTTCCCAATTGTTATCTGTTCATGGCTTTATTAAATTCCTTTGTGCTTAGGTGGCAAGATGCCTCTGAGCCTTCATCCTTTTGATATTTTTTTACCTGGTCAATAGGAGAGAAACTGGCATCTGCAGACGTATGGGAGGTGACAGCATAGAAACGCTGAAGCCCTTTCTGATGGACCCGCGCTCTTTGTGCAGTCAGAATTGGTGCACACAACGGTGCTGCTGCTCAGCTTTCTTTTGGCCTGGTTTTCTAAGTGCCTCCGCCCATACAGATTCCTGAAAACTGGTTGTTCTTGGGCTTCCCAAGTGGTACTGTGAGCTGTGGCACAGGGCTTTGCTCATTTATTCCAGGTGACTTTTCCAGGGTCAAGGTGAGCCGTGAGTAGAACTGAGAATGTCAGATTTCTGCTTGTTTGGCTACAGACACATGGAAGCTGCTTGGATAAGTTGCTTCCTCAAGTAGTGGATCACTTGGTATGTTGGATATATTGAGAAAACTTCCACCCATGGCTTGCGGTACTAGCAAGTGACTTTTTTTTTCTTCTTTAATATGCAAAAGATAAGTGGGAGGAGTACTATGATTGCACTGAGATCTTTTTGTGTTTATTTTTCTTCCTCCATCCATATATTATTCGCCATATGAATAGCTCTTCTTTTTAAGAACAATATTATGCTTTCAAAGACTTACAGTCTAGATGTAAATTAAACTATACAATGCTGGAAAGTTTCCTTCCTTCCTCTCCAACCGTTCCCCACATACAGCTGTTTCCTCGCCAGTGAAACCTCGGCACTGAGCGCTGTGGTGCGTATCAAGGCTATAATTATCATCTGCTCTTGGAAATGAATGGAACTGAGAGGATGAACTACGTAACTGGGCAGGGTGTTGTCTAGATTATCCTTAATTTGAGAACAAGATACATGTTTTGTTAGTTTCCCTCTTGTTCTGTGCTCTGATACTAATCAGATGAGAATATTAGTGAAACCATATGAAAGTTAGATTTAAAAAAAAAATTTCATAAGGAACGTTACTAAATAGATGCTGTTTCATAGGTAAGTTTGCAGTGGAAGTTAAAAACTTGGAAACTGTACTGTAGCAGGCACAATGTCAACAAATACTGTCAAAATTAGAGGCAGTGTATGGAGAGTCTGCCCCAAATGGCATCTTTTGAAGCATTCGAACTCATTAGTGCTTGAAGGCTAGCTTTCCACTATTTGAAAACTTTTTTTAGAACTATTCTGTTNGTGCGATCTGATCTGGGTGTTCCTGCTCCGGCAGGGGGATTGGACTAGATGATCTTTCGAGGTCCCTTCCAATCCCTAACATTCTGTGATTCTGTGATTTGTGTGTAGAAAGAAGAGTGGTTATATGTGTGTGTTTAAAGGGAGAACTAAATGTCTCGTACTGATTTGGAGCTTGATGGAAGTACTGTGCTAGCTGTTGAGTTTTATGGATGTCTTGAGTGTGTGATAAAGGAGGAAAGGTTGCTTTTTTTATATTAAGGGCAGATGTATTTGAAGAAAATTAAGACACTGGATGAAATGGTAGCTCTGCTGAAATTTGGGTTTTTTGTGATTTCCTCTATAATTGTATATTTAATGTAATTTCGTTATTATTTGGTATTTCTTCCTTGTCAGTGTAGTATCTGAGCACCCACCAGCATGTTAAGTGACATGACAGCTTGATGCAGTTTGTTCCCTTTTTCCTCTGTGTGTGTTTCTAGTTAACAACAAACAAGCAAATTTATCTTATGCCAAATGCCAGTGATTGGCAATCGCTCTAAAATCAAATTGTCTTCTCACAACTCATTGGGAAGCATCTGCTACCAGTGAAGCAGAGCCCTCAAGGGAGCAATGCCAGGGTTCCCAGTAAGGAGCGGAAATAGGGGAGTGTATCTGTAAACATCTTGGGTCATGTAGCTAGATACTGAACATCAGAGATTATATTGTTTTCTCTTCTGTGTCGAAGAGTAATGTGGCTTCATTCCAGCTGACATATTTTAAGAGATTTTTTTTTTTTTTGACCCAAGATGAAAATGAGGGGTCAGCTGCTTAAGGGCTGTAAACACCCAGAACTCGGAGCAGACAAAGATGCCCCTGGTTTAGTAAAGCAGATAACCACACATGTTGTGTTACGTGTTTGTATTGCCCTGTTGGCTCCAGTGAGTGTGCTTCCATTTATTTTTCTGTGTGAGGATCTGGCACTGCAAATTCAATTCCAGTTCTAATGGGAGCATGACTGGAGCTGCATAAATGACATCTGCCTCCTCGTTACAGCATCACCTGTGGCAAAGATTGCAACGTGGATTCTGACCTGGCAAATGAACGTCCTGATGGCTGGCCATGTGCTCATGTTCTTCTTCCTCTTCTGTTTCCTCTGGCCACCAAGTGTACCATAGTTTATGCAGAATAGCACAATTTCTCTGGGAGTAATTGCGAGGCTTGCTCCAAGCTGCCCAGTTGTTAATGTACTCCCATAATTCATAGAATCATAGAATCATTTAGGTTGGAAAAGACCTTTAAGATCATCAAGTCCAACTGTAAACCTACCACTGCCAAGTCCACCCCTAAACCACGTCCCTAAGCACCACATCTACACAGCTTTCCAATACCTCCAGGGCTGGTGACACAACCACTTCCCTGGGCAGCCTGCTCCAACACTTGACAACCCTTTCACTGAAGACGTTTTTCCCAATATCCAATCTAAACCTCCCCTGGTGCAACTTGAGGCTGATGAAAATGATGAAAAGCTTTGTGGAAGATTTCCTGTTCCCCTTCCCTCAACACTTGCTGCCCACCCTTAATTTTCCAAGAAGCCTATGAAAGGAACCATGAAGTCATTTCATCTAATAGCAGTGATCTAGACTGGACAATTTTGAATTTCCTCTAAAATTCAGAGCTCCATGCATAGCTTAGCTAAAAACCTCTTGTCCTTCAGTTGTGGGGAGACTCTGGCTCAAATTTCTGCCTTGTGTTGATATGGGAAGGATCTGACCTAGATGTTAGGATCAGCTCCAGCTCGAGAACTGAACACCGAGGCACAACAGGGACGGAGAGGGAGAAGCTCTGTTGTTCCTTCTAAGCCAACAGAGCCTGGCAAATTTAACCTGAATGCATCAGTAGTTTTGGGTTAGTCAGGTGTTTTTTCACCACCTTGTTTTGCTGGAAACATTGTTTGCCTAAATCCTGAGAAATTATGCTGTCTCTGTACTTCTCTGGAGAGAGCTTCCAAGAAGAGAAGCACAAGGGGAATTAGTCGGAATAATAAGGATTCTCACTCTTAGCTTCTGACAAGGATCCTCTGAGATAATTTTCTTCCTTCAGGAGAGAAAAGTCTGAAGTTAATTTTCCAGGCAAGCAAGGAGGCTGACAAATGTGCACAGGGATGTGAAAGGTAATAGAAATGTAAACTTATGAATGTGTGTATTGTATCTTATAACTAATACATATGTATTAGAAAATACTGGGGCAGGATCTCTATTTCTTCACAATTACTCTTGGTTTTTATTATGTAAACTTTTAGAATATGCGGAGTGCAGCCCCATCTGATGAGCTGATCCAGCCTCTAGTCAGAGAGGACTGTATTTTCACCTTCTGTTGGCCATAGGAAGGATTTATACTGTCTGCAGTCAGTGCCTGGCAGTGGAGGTCTGTAGTTTGCTCAGCTGTGCTGACCCATGGCTGAACACACTGCGGTGGGCAAAGCACAGAGACCACCTCTGTGTCCTGCTCCTCTATCCTGTCTGACCAACTGGCGTGAGGAATCCTCTTCCATTCCTTTCAGATCACAAGGTATTCATGAAGATTTCTATGTGTACCTGTGGTATGCTGGGAGATACACAGATTATTTCTGATTTTGCCACCCTTCTCCCCTGCAAGGAATCTTTGCAATCCTCCAAAATCCTCTGACAGATGCCAGCAGGCTGAAAGGAGCACTGCAGCATCTGAGGAAGGGCAGGTCCTAGGGAACACATTTTGGAAGTGGCTTGTCTCCTGTTGGGAAGAGGAGCAGATATTGGTGTCTTGGCTGCGTATAGTTCAGTGGATTGCAGTGAGTTCCTTCACCGTGCTGAGGGCTCTAATTAAACGTGTAGGACTGGTGGGAGGAGGGAAGTGTTTGCAGCAACATGGGAGACGAGAGCCTTGCCCTGCTGTTGTTTTTGGTGTGAATTGGCAGGTGCCCAATGAAATCGGTAACCGCCCAATAATTCATCTAACAGATCTGACCTGCAGTGGGTCCAGGAGCGGAGGGTGGTATGCCTCCTGGGGACTATGTAGCTCCTCTCTGCAAAAACAGAGTTTTTAATTGCTTTAATTGGTCTGAACAGTAGATATCTGATTTGACATGTATGTCTGCTGCTAATGAAAACGGTGGTAGGCAATCGTTATTTATAAGTAGTCTATTTTTAACAGTGCTGCTGTAACAATAATTTAAATGCTCGGAGCCCTCTGTTCAGAGCAGGGACCCTGATGGGCGCTTTGTGTATGGTTATTAGATGGGAACAGCTGGGTGTCGGAGAACACCCTTTGTTACCAGGGTTTCTGGAGGTGGTGAGAGGCTGTGGCTGTTCCCCCTGACTCTTCTGAAGCTGCTTATGAAACCAGACCTTGTTGTGTGCTGTTCGTAAGAAAATCCGAAGGGGAGAATGGTGCTCTCCTGGCTCACTACCCATCTTGGCCGTTCCTTCTCTACAGGTTGATGCTGTGTTGTGGGTTGGAGAGGATGCTCTGGAGTGGGTGGCTGCTTGTTCACTCTCTTCTGTTTGTGGGTTATCTGTCAGGTTTGGCAGAGCAAGGAACTTTCACACATTATTTCCTCAAGATGGATGTTACCTTCCTTTCATTCGGTGTCTGTGAGCGGTGTGTTTAAATGGCAAGGTTGAAAAGCCACGTTTGTGGATTCTCCTCTTGTCCCGGTGTCAGCGCAGGGCACTGGCTCCTTGTGTCGTTTTGCAGATCTGGTGATAGCACATGCGTCAGGATTAGTGCTGTGTAACAAAGGTTGGCTGAAAGTCATAGTGGTAACTCATAGCCTGGGATTTTTAGGTCCTGGGGGAAGTGGCAATGTCTTCTAACCTTTTCAGCTGGGAACTGTGTAACTGTTTGACCTTACACCATGAGAGCTGATCCTTCTGCTGGGAGCAGATGCCACCACAGGGCTTCTTTCCCAGCTGTTCTTCGTTCTTTTTTCTCTTTGTGAGTTCACAGGAAGGAAAGCACCCTGTCCAGAGAGCAGGGCAACCCTGGGGTCCATATAGGCACATATAGGATAGAGTATCCTGATGCACTTGGGGTACACGTGTTATGCACTGTCCTGAATTCAAGACAGTGATACGGTCTCACGTGCTTTGCCCTGTTTGTATTTTGTTGCGTGCTCACAGCAAGCACGCGTAAATGTAACGGTGGAAATTACTTTGGCCTTTGACAGGATTTTGGCTGGTTTGTTACTACAGAGTTTCTTCTGCTGGGTTTTACGGTAACATGCTTTAGCACAGAGGTCCTGACTGAAAGGCTGTCATTGCCATCCCAACGCTTGTGTAGGCTAAATTCTCACTGGTTGTTGTTACACACCGCTCTGGGAACGGCGGCAGCAGCAGAAGCTCAGAAGCAGTAATCTACTCCCAACACTTTTTTTTTTTTAATTAAAACCCCCCCAAACCTTCACAAACCTGAGAACTGAGAAGTGAAACATGTCCAATGAAGTTGATTTTCTCCATCTTGCTCCAAGACTTACCTGATCATCGCATCCTCAAAGTTCTTTTAAAAGTGCTGGCTGTTGTTTAAGGTTGTTATTAAAGTCCTTGCTTTGGCGAGTTTGGATAAATGTAGAATTTAATTAAATTAACTTTCATCTGTCTGTCTTTCTGCATGAGAAGGTGACCTTTATAAAATGCCACTTACACACCCAAGAGCCTGCTGCTCGCGTTCTGTGTCTAGATATGTATTAAAAAGGTGTATATATGTATATATATAAAATAAAGGGACATTAGAACATGTCTAAGGGTATTTTAGGTCTTTAAGGACCCTTTAATTTGAACAGCAGTGTTATGTACCTACGTGGAAAAGCTGTAGCCAGTGGTAGGTTCAGGTTATGTGGTTAACCAGGTTCCCATCAGCAAAGGGGTGCAGAGCTGGGGCGGTTTGAGGACCAGCGTTTTGAAATCAGGTTGTATCTGAGTTATAGCTGTGCTTAGAGGCTCTGATAGAGGTCCCGATGGATATGAACTCGCCTTTGTACACGTATATAGCAAGAGAGAATCTCTGACCCAAACCGCCTGTAAAAGCACCAGGCTGAGATACGGCCGTGGCTCAGGGAGGGAAAACGTCTGTCCGGGTCACACTGCGGGACTGCGTTGCTTTTGAACCCCTGCTAAGCGTGCTGTCCCCCAGACCAGCCTGTCTGTTCTTGTTCTGGGATTCATCACTCATTCCCATGCACAATTTTTCCTGTTTTCTCATGGCAGGCAGTCTAGAAGAGAGACATCTAAAAAGCTGCCCTCGACCAAGACAAGTGTGAATAAACCCAATTTTTGGAGAATAGGTCTAGTACGCTTGTTAAATTCCCCAGACTGAATTTGCCTTCAATACGCTTTTGGGGCTGGATTTCAAATGTGTTTAAGTTTCTAAAGATGCAAACAGATGCTTAATAAAACTTTCAAAGGCTTTTAACTTGCTTAGGTGCTTTTCAAAATCCCTGTAGGTCTCTGTGTGCCTTTAATCTCCTCAATAAATTTGCAAATCCTTAGAGCCTGTTGTTCAGCATTCAGGACTTGAACAAGGTCTGGAGTCCCTGCCTTCTGTCCGTGTTTTTGTAGGGAATATTTACTGCAGCTGGGAGACTTGCATGCTGACAGTAGGTGTGTGAATGCAAATGGGTCCCAGCTTTGGGTCGGACCCTCAGTAGTGCAGGTGTGCGATGTTCTCAGAATAACTTCTTTAGACACAGGGCTTGTGGATTTGGTAATCAGCACCCATCCTTTGCAAAGAGGGGTGTCTGCTGCTGTTCTTTGAGAAAATCCCATCTATGTTTGTACAAAAGAGAGGTTACTTGAGTGTTACAATATCCTTACACTGATTTATAGCATCAGACAGCTTGCACGCAATTACCTTCTTGCTTTCTCCTGCCAGTGATTGTAAGCAGATGTGTATTTTAGGGGGAGGGATTCACCTTTGTGTTTGTATCTCTCTGTTTCTTGATTGCTAACCGAGTACCTTGCAGTAAGGATGGATGGCAGAGGTAGTGCAAAAACAGCTCACTAATTTATCCTGGAAATCCAGCGTGCACGCTGAGATGACTCTGAAATACTCCTCCGTGGCTCGGAGCTGAAATCGGTGCTGTTGCGATGATAGCTCAGTGGTAGAGGGAAACAGCTCTTAAGTTGCAGGCAGAACACAAAGTTGATGGATTTCTTTCCCACAGTGTGTTCGAGTTTGAATAACTTGCATTTGGGCTGCTCATTTTTCGACCTGACTCCATTTAAAACCTGATTTTGAAGCCTATGAGCTCCAGTAAGCTTTGGAAGAGGTCACCAGAAGAAATGTGCAGGAAATACCGCACGCCAGGCGGTGAGTGTGGTGAGGTTTGGTGTGATAGCTGGGAACTGGTCTGGGGCTTTAAGGAAGCTGCATCTCGTGTTAGAAGCTGTCTCTGGTGTTTCTTATTGCCTAATTATTTTTTTTGTCCTTTGGCAAATGAATATGAAGTCACTTAAGGATCACAGAGAAAATTTTAGCAAACTTACTAATGTAGTAGATAGGGTAAAGGATCTCCACTTGCAGTCTGCAGTGTGAATTTTTATTTTTAAGTAGAAGTGCTGAGGACTTCAGTGTCAAATGGAAGCAGCGTGTGGATTACCTTCCTCAAGGAGATTTATCTGCCAATTAAGGTTTGTTTTGAGAACCAGTTAGGTTGTTACTTTTTCCAAGTGATTATTTTTTCTTTTTGCATTCTGCAAGGCTCTATTTATGTAATAAAAGAATGACTGTTAACCCAATGCAGTAAAACCTTGCAAATGATGAAATGATTGCTGGAAAAGAATTCTCTCTGAAATTTGTACCATTCACTACTTTGTTCCTGACGTTTGTTCCATCGTGTCTTATGGGTGTTCCTTATAGAAAATGAAATTACCCTCAGCCAGCTAGCAGTACAAAGAAAGACACTCCTTGTCGAGAGTACGCACTAGATGATTAAAGGACCTTTGGAGGCTGAATTTAGTGATGCTGTAGCCTGTTTCACTTCTGAAGTTCTTGGTCCCTCTCTTCTCTGGGATAGTGCACTGTATTCACATCTCCACTTCCATTATTGTGTAGCAATTCTTACCTCTAGTGTTCGACCCTGGGACTTTTGGAGCGTTGGTGACCGTGTATTTTGACAGCTTTGGAAAAAAGATGAAAGTGCCTGAACCAGCTGGAACTTTCCATTGACCCCTGCCTGTGCTGAGATCTGCATTTGGCCCTGGAAGGGGTCTGGGGGGGGACCACTGCGCTTGTTCTAAATCCCAGTGTTCCTCAATGCTGAGCCAGCTCAGTCTGGTGTGTTGGTCAAGAGTGGATGCTTGTGTCCCTGCCCATGGCTGGGGGCTGGAACTAGATGATCTTTAAGGTCCCTTCCAACCCAAATCATTCAGTGATCCTGTAATCTTAAGGATGACGCAGGCT
>VZTO01023385.1:0-30995 GCA_013400615.1 Syrrhaptes paradoxus | reverse complement strand
TTCAGAACAGATCCACCGCTGTTTGCTTCTAGTTGACAAAGAAAGTACAAGTTATTGCCTATTGTACTGCAAGCTCTTTTGCCCTCTCAAAAACTCATCCTCCTCTAGAACCTGATGTAAGTACAAAGTCTCTCGCAGTTCAGTGGGGCTAGAAGACTTCATAGGCTGACACAACCCATAAACAGGATTAATTACCTTGCTCTAGTTACTTGGAGAAAATATACCATCTGCTTAAAATTCCCTCCATCCAACTATTTTGTGCATTTTCTTCAGAAGAATCTGCTCCATGATAATGAACACAGGAGCTACTTCATATGTAAACATATATATAGACACACTGTTTGCTTTTTTTTAAACGAAAGTAATACCTTGTTTTAAGAGTATTTAATGATGCAGGAGAAATATGAGTAAATAGAGGTTTTAATTTAGCAAGACCAGAGACCACTAATATTTGCCTTTCTGCAGAGGAGAAAAGCTGCATTTCTGAAAATTAACATTGGACTGTGTAGGACAGCCTTTGTGCCACACCATCACATCTGAGACATTCTCTGTGAGGTCTGTAGTGATGTTGGGTGACTACAATATCCCCAAAGCATCAAGGACTGATTAAAGTTTAGTTTACAGCTCTGTCAATTTATGCTCTGAGGAGGAAGGGAGTTTCATGGCTACCTGATGTGTGTTGTAGAGGGAGTTCAAAATTATTTAGACAAAATTGACCTGTAAGACAGACAGCCAGGAAACCAGTACTGCCTAGTAAGGTCCATTTAGTACACAGACATCATCATGCAGTACCAACCCACTTCACCATGCAACTCCAAACGAGTCTGAAGTTAGATACAACTCCTAGCCAGTAACAAGTATTTACATGGGATAGGTGAAAGGCTTGCAGGCTGTTTTTCGTTACCTGTAGTGCAGAGGACAGCACACTGTTTGGCAAAAGTGAATTACATAACATGCAAAAATACTGCACTATTTGATGATTTGCATGTAATTGAAATCAGTTTTACGTAGTTGCACTGCTCTATTAGATTACAAAGCCATACAGATTTTTACCTGAAAACAAATTTATAAGAGGTGCTTCTAAGGTATAGTTATGCACTATTGCCTAATACTAGAGCCCAAGGGAATGTTTTCTGCTTTTCCTTTAATTGAACTTTCCTATAAACTTTCTGCCTTCCAATTATTTTAAAATACATGGCTGCAACCAACCTGATATAAAAAATTTACTCAATACAGACTTACTAGACATGTCAGTGAAGCACTGGTATTTTCTAGTTAAACCAAAGTCTGTAACACAAAAGTCCCATAAATTTAGCTTAGAATGTCAAAGAAAATAATTATAGTTTAACCAGCCCAGATTCACACCAGATATCACACCACCTCCTGAACCGAATACCAGACCAGGATAACCTCAGCCGTTAGGTAACAAGTAGCAATAGAATTTATTTTTTTTTTGAAGGACAAAAACCAGAAGCTGAGTTTTAGACCAAGCAAGAAAAAACTCTGAAACTTCAGGCAGAATTCTGGATGGCTTTTTGGCCTTCTGTGTGCTATTCTTTTTCCACATGGCCAAGTTTGCCTGGAGTGCAGAAATTTAGGCTAATAAGCAATAAGCTATGCTTGCATGACAGATTGTCAGAATGATGCTGAAATTAATTATAAGCAATGGCTTTGTTACCACCAATGAAGTCAATGCATGCTTAATTTAATTGCAAACATCAGGAATGAAAAACAGTGGCTTGCACACTTTGACACAAGCCCCTTTTCTCTCCCCTGCAAATTATACTATAGACTGTCAGAGGGGACTGGGAGACTTTTTCAGTCCTTTACAAGGAAGTTCCCTATCCAAATAGAGGTAGTTCAACTCAGAAGGAGGACTATTTACATGTTCAAAACACATGATGGAATAAAATTAATAGACTTGGGTCTACAGTCCCTATCTGAGATTAATCAAGAAAAGCAGTAGAGATCAGAAGCCTCATAAACCCTTTTCAAAGGATACCAGACAAGGTAACATTGCTAGTTAAAAATAACCACATCCACAGTCTTCAGGAAGACAAAAAATGTTATCACATACCATACCCTGCACACTTCTTTCTCTACCTACTCTTTCCAAAGGAAATAATGTATACAATAATTATCCAGATTTCTCTACTCTAATTTGTTTCTTTTTTTATTTTTTTGTACATATACTGAAGATCTAAAAGAATATTATGATTGGGAAAAAGAGATACAAACAAATACAGTAATTTTCCTGGTTAGCACACGCAAGTCAAACATGTAAGATTAGTTGCTATTAAGCAAAATGTAAGAGATTAATATTTTAATGGAATTGTCTACAATCTGCCAACAGTCACCAATGCCCTGGGCAGACGCCCTGTGGGAAGCAAATTGGGAGCACGTTCAGAAGCCACTTCTCTCAATTAAGGCTCTCAGAGAAGGCTGGCTGCTCTGCGCTGGCAGAGCTGAGGTCTGTCCTGTACCGTTTTGTCACCCCCTTGCTGAGCAAGGAAGAAGTGGGAATATAGTCAAGAAAGGAATGCTTTAAACAGATGCTGTCCACCACAGCTGAGAAACAAATGTATGACCACTCGATGGGTTTATGGGCACTAAGAGCTTGAGATATAGGAGCAACTGCTATACTTTCGCTTGCTACCAAAGACTGATATTTACAGTACATACATGTTAGTATTCGCTGTAGCTGTGAGCCACTCCCCAGCTAAACCAATAATGTCAAGGCCACTAGAAAGTTGACTGAAGTAGTGAGGATGTCCTGAAATGACGGGCAAGTAAACCAGATTCTGTATAATAAATAGTTTTCTCAGCATAGTCTCTATAATATTTTGTGAAGTGATTAATTAAAATGGTATGGAAATCAATACAGGACACAAGAAAGAGCATGTTTCATGGTAATGTTGGGAAGGACAGACATCCCTGAGAAAATGATATAATGGAGGTTATAAAGCATTAGGCACTATTAAAAAAAAATTAATCAACTAAACTTAATATCTGCATCAGGATGACAAAGAAGTGTTTGCTGAAGTTACTCACTTTAGCAGATGTTCAGAAGCACCCTATTTGCTTTAGAGCTAGAACTCCACATGTCCTTGAATATCTGAACAAAACCAAATGGTTTTACATCTTTATGCCTCTTCCTGGACTGTGCTGAGTTCTTTCCCTCAATCTTCTGCACAGCTGTTTCAGGAATTCTCACCAGCAGCAGTTTGTGGGGTTTGTTGTTGTTGTTGTTTTTCTTTTTTTCTTTTTTTCCCCCCCTTACCCACCAAGTGGGACGGGACACTGACTGAAGCAGCAACCTCAACAAATACTCTTATCTCAGATTTTTCCTATTGGGAAGAAAGGAAATTTTATTTCTAGGTAAGTTTTGAAGAGGAAAAAGATATAGCAGTAATGAAAAGAGACAAAGGGAACTGCAAAGAGTGATAATGCACAGAGGTAGAAGTTGGAGAAAGGGAATCTTCACACTCAGTGTCCTTCACTTTCTCCTCTCTGACATATGGCAGTGATCCCTAAGCACTCTGCCATAGTACCTCCACAGCATGCTGTTGAGTCCCTGTGAGGTCTTCCTGAGAGAACAAGGTGTGTTCTCAGTAACATTTAAGATGTAGTGGTCATAAACTATGTTTTTTGGGTTTTTTTGTTGTTGTTGTTGTTTTTAATAGCTTTAGCTGATGCACAGATATTTGAAAAATAATTGCCAAAGCTCTCATTTGTGGAAATACCATCAGGGCAGTGGAGAAGGTGGAGGGAGAAGAATAAGAAAAAGTGTTACTAGGAACATAAGAACTTCCCTACCTGTGAGATTAGCTCTGAATCTGATCCAACTGAAGATAGGATCTATTATTTGACTATGAAAGTAACTTTTTGGTCTCACATAGCACTGATGCGGAAAAAAAAGCCACAAAATGGTTTTGAAGAAGCACTCTAAAAAAAAACACAAGCAAGGAACCCCAAAAATCTCAGGTGAGGTTGCTGCTCCTGGGAAGGCAGAGTAGCCTGAACCACAAGTATTGTTGTATTATGGTAGGACAACTGGTTTACCTGTGAGCACTCTTGAATCTGATTCCTACTTATGAGGGAGGGGAGGGAAGGGGGGAGATTAAACACACTGATACAATTTATGTTTGAGAGTTTCATTCCTTGTAAATTGTGAAAATAGTCTTTAAAACATTAAATACTAATCTAGTTTTTCTGACTGTCAACATTTAAGAGACGGCTTCACTTTTGTTTTCTTCACTGACCTCCAGCAGAGGAAGGGGTCTTCACTGCTTAGGTGATCCTGCTATCTTTAACAGCTGAAAATAATGCATCAGTGAATTGCACCTGCAGGTATGAAAGATAAATGCAAAATAACATCAAGAAGCTTTTTTCCCTCTGAATTCATTTGCATAGAAGGAGCTTGGAGAGTTAAGAGGAAAGCACTTAGCTCAAAACACTCAGCATAGACATCATTCTTGAGGCACAAACTAGCATCCCATTTAACATTTTGGAGGGAAGCTGGGAGAAGAACAGAAAAAAGTTTTTAAAGTGGCTGCTCTCTTTGAATTTCTTCAGAAAAAGGGAAGACAAGACCACAATAAAACCTGTCACAGCAATTCTAAAAGCTGTAAAAGCTATGTTTTCCTTTTAAACAACTCCTTTGAGGCTCCATTTTCTCAACAAGGGTAATTGAAAGACAAAGCTTCTACAGCTTCTTAAATGCTTGTCCCTGTTCCCTCTTTACACAGATCAAGGACAGTAAGAGAGTAATTAGTGACTGCTTGGACAAAAGCTTGCAAATTAGTAGATATGCCCATTTTCTGTCCTTAACACCTTCCTTAATTTGCTAAAACAAGTGTTCTGAAGAGGACTTTGATGACATTAGCTCTTTACCTTTGCCAAACACTGTTATTTTGCAAAAGTTACTTTTTTCCCCTTCATCCTCTTTTTTTCATTAGCTACCTGCAATGCTATGTGAGGACCTAAAATTTACCTTCTTGACCACAGGAGGATCATTCTTGCTCAGACCCCTTCTCTGGTTCTGCAGAAGTTATTGCAATTGCACCTATATTGTCTTCTCACAAGGCATCGAGGAGTGGACTCCTTCATGCTTGCAGTGGTTCAGGCTTCTGCCTTGCCAGGTCTTCAATTCTCCCTCGGACAAGGTCAAGTAGCGCTTGCACTATAATCTGGCTGCTTTGCCTCATAAACCAATGCCCAGCCACAGGTGTTTCCAGCTGGGAAGTGTGGTCTCACCAACCCTGCAGCACCCACAACACCTATCTGCTTCTCTTCTTAGACCACTGCCCCAGCTCTCTCAGCAGAAAGCCATGCGAGATGCTTAATCTAAATTAGTGCCCAAATCCTGCCCCCTGCTCCCCCTCTTCCTGTTGCTGCCAGGGAGGTTATAACACCATGAACAGGTTCCTTTTTGGGACAGAGCCAGGACAAGGGCAAGGCTGCTTCCTCAGCTCCAGCAGCAATTTGTGTTGTTTTAAAATGACCATGCAGCTAATGGCCTAAGGTTATTTAAGATCCGTGTACGAGACGAACATCCCATACACTCACATCCACAGAAATGCCCAGAGAGAAGCAACATGATCTACAGCAGGTTTCCCTGTGTGACAATGCCCTCACAGTTTAAGATAGCCTGATGGGCACATTATTAGGGACAATGGGAAACAGCCTTGCTCTGGATAAAGGCCTAGAAACATGAGTCATTTTTGAACTGATACTGGAAATGCTATTTCAGTAAATCACAAAGGGGGATCTCTCATTTCTGCATTTCAACAAGCTACTTCAAAACCAACCCAAACCAAACAATAAGCATCCAGTGAAAGGCTGAAATATGGAAAACAAAAGGAAGGAAGCTATAATTATTGGTATCCATAGCATACAATTCACAGCCAACGACCCAAAGCCACCCCCAAAAAAGCCCCTAGAGAATGCTCAACAGTTCTGAATATTTTTCTGCTGAGGTCCAGCATTTATCCCATCTGTGTGATAGATCAGTACTGTGTAGGCTAAGAACTATTTGCATCACCCAGAAATTAAATAGCTTTTGTTATAATCACTGGGAAATGTTTCAGAAATGAAACAAAGGTTTTCAAATGGAGGGGGAAAGGAGGAGCGGAGGTAGAAGGGAGGAAGAGAAAAATCTGGGAGAAATTGAAACAGTGTTCCACACTCAAATAGTCAAAGGGTAAAGTAGAAATTTGGTAAGTGAACATTAGAAGGAAAGACACAAAACAGGGTGCAGATTTGAACAACAAAAGAGCAGTGTGTACAGAAGAAATATAGAAATCCCCACCCTTTATAAATGTAGGAGAATCACGTCTGGGGCCAAATGCATGTCGGATGTTTCAAGGCACCAGTCGGATGGTATGATGACTGGCCTACAGAAGAATTATTAAGTCAAATAATTATGACTTGTAGTCTCAGAACTAAAAGCAGTTCTGGCTTCAACAGTCAACTCTTACACCTCAAGAAATTTTCTTCCCCCTATTAACTCTGTGTCCACTTTTCCAAAGGGAAAGCAGCTGTCCTGACTCCTTGCTGGTGGCAGCAGAGGACAGGGCACTGGGGACCCTGCCACCCCAGGGGTACATCTTCTTTATTCCCAGGGTGTTCCTGGGGCACAGCCTGACTCTGACTTCCCTCAAATGCTTTGCTCAACATGCTTTGAAAGATACCTGATACTAAACAAGGATCAGGCAATCTACATGCATCACAGAATAATTAATTTCTCAAGTTGTGCAAGGTGGCAGTTAGTGAGAATAATGAAAAAATGAGGCTGTAAAATAAAAAATCCTAGTATTCAGATATGTGGATAAACATGGCTTTAATTTTAAAAATTAAATTTTAATTTTAGAACAAATATAGCAGAAAAAGTATAACAGAAGTTGGAATTAAAAAATAAAATATCACTTTTTTCATAAACCCTTATTTAGAAAAAGTAACTAAGGTTGTTTACATATTTTGACCAATTTCAGTGATTTTATGGTTAAATATATTTTGTTACAATCGTGCTCCATTTTTAACGACAAAGTAATTTTAAAATAACTTTATCTTTTAGTATTTCTTTTTTAAAAGCTTAATTTAATTCCCCCTCTTCCTCAATAAAAAAACAATTGTAATAATTTCTCACTTGTTTGGTCTTTGGTCAACAGCTCTAGAGTTTTCATTGATTCTTCTTACTGAGGTGTGCCCAAAGACAAAGTAAATGAAAGCACCTCTGCAAGGTTGTTTAAAGAAAATGTATACAATTGGTATCACAAAATGTTCATACACTGTTTAAAAAGTGGTTTATTTAATGTTTTAGGGTGGCACCACCCCTCTAAGTAATATTGACTCCAAAAAAGCATTCCAGATTTCGTTTTTCAAGTGTAACCTGTAGTTTTCTCCGAGAGTATTAATTTTTAAAAGGATATTGCCTGGGTAATTTCATTGAGCCCAGAACATTCCTTCAGGGCCTTTTATCTTTATTAAGTGACAAAATTAAATCAACAGTTACTTATTGTAGCCCAAAGCAAAGATGACTTCTTTACTTTTCTTAATTACTCTGTTTAGTACTTGAGGACAAATGGAAGTATTTTACTAGTGGTCCACAGAAGGATTGGCACAGGGCTTCAATGCCTCCAGAAGAGACTGCAAGCTGATTTACCAGCTTTACCATTTACTGTTTTATTCCCCTTCCTGTTTTCCTTGCTGAGCTATACCTCTAGGATAGACTGAAGGAGCAAGTGTCTTAAGACAATTCCTCAGAGAGCCTTATGTAAGAATTATTATAACACATTTAAAAAAATGCAAAGGAGAAATAAAACTGGAAATCAAGACCATAATGAGTTGCTATTTTGTGTCTCCTCTTTGATCTGTGTCAAAACCTTTGAGATGCATTTAAAACCATTATTAGAATCAATTTGTACTTAAAAATATATATTTTCAGCCTAAAGTTCCCCTCTCCTCCATTTTTAGAGGATACCAATTCTTGGAAAAAGGGTTCTCGGAACTGAAACTTGCTGGGAAGGTTTCTCAGAGCTAGGCTTGTATTTCTCCTGAAGAAAAGGGACAGAAGCACAGCAGCCAACCAGTGAAGGCATTCCTCATGACTGTAATGATGCTGGGGAACCTGTTAGAAACACAGATATTCTGCAGGCAGTTGTGCCAAGCCTAGGTACTACACAGTTGTAAAGATCTTCCATCCTTCATGAAGCAACATAGCCCTGATCTTGAAAAAATCCATATCCATGGGAGCATTTATATGATTAACCTCAAACATATCCACAACTTTACTAACCAACCCATCCCAAATAAGGGTCCAATCTGGTCTGATACTGTGTTGGTATCAACACAGAAATGCATACATTAATGGAAGAGGTTTTGTTGTTCTTGTGAAAAACACAGATAAAGCCAGGAGTAGTTCNCTTTTAGTATTTCTTTTTTAAAAGCTTAATTTAATTCCCCCTCTTCCTCAATAAAAAAACAATTGTAATAATTTCTCACTTGTTTGGTCTTTGGTCAACAGCTCTAGAGTTTTCATTGATTCTTCTTACTGAGGTGTGCCCAAAGACAAAGTAAATGAAAGCACCTCTGCAAGGTTGTTTAAAGAAAATGTATACAATTGGTATCACAAAATGTTCATACACTGTTTAAAAAGTGGTTTATTTAATGTTTTAGGGTGGCACCACCCCTCTAAGTAATATTGACTCCAAAAAAGCATTCCAGATTTCGTTTTTCAAGTGTAACCTGTAGTTTTCTCCGAGAGTATTAATTTTTAAAAGGATATTGCCTGGGTAATTTCATTGAGCCCAGAACATTCCTTCAGGGCCTTTTATCTTTATTAAGTGACAAAATTAAATCAACAGTTACTTATTGTAGCCCAAAGCAAAGATGACTTCTTTACTTTTCTTAATTACTCTGTTTAGTACTTGAGGACAAATGGAAGTATTTTACTAGTGGTCCACAGAAGGATTGGCACAGGGCTTCAATGCCTCCAGAAGAGACTGCAAGCTGATTTACCAGCTTTACCATTTACTGTTTTATTCCCCTTCCTGTTTTCCTTGCTGAGCTATACCTCTAGGATAGACTGAAGGAGCAAGTGTCTTAAGACAATTCCTCAGAGAGCCTTATGTAAGAATTATTATAACACATTTAAAAAAATGCAAAGGAGAAATAAAACTGGAAATCAAGACCATAATGAGTTGCTATTTTGTGTCTCCTCTTTGATCTGTGTCAAAACCTTTGAGATGCATTTAAAACCATTATTAGAATCAATTTGTACTTAAAAATATATATTTTCAGCCTAAAGTTCCCCTCTCCTCCATTTTTAGAGGATACCAATTCTTGGAAAAAGGGTTCTCGGAACTGAAACTTGCTGGGAAGGTTTCTCAGAGCTAGGCTTGTATTTCTCCTGAAGAAAAGGGACAGAAGCACAGCAGCCAACCAGTGAAGGCATTCCTCATGACTGTAATGATGCTGGGGAACCTGTTAGAAACACAGATATTCTGCAGGCAGTTGTGCCAAGCCTAGGTACTACACAGTTGTAAAGATCTTCCATCCTTCATGAAGCAACATNCAAACATATCCACAACTTTACTAACCAACCCATCCCAAATAAGGGTCCAATCTGGTCTGATACTGTGTTGGTATCAACACAGAAATGCATACATTAATGGAAGAGGTTTTGTTGTTCTTGTGAAAAACACAGATAAAGCCAGGAGTAGTTCTTCCCTTAGGTGCCCCTGGGAGGGGATGGGGAACAACCACATTTTGTACACAGACAATGTTCCAAAAGAAGATGCAATCTAAATGAAAGCATTTTGTTTATGCTGTTGGAAAGCAGAGCTATCAATGTGCAAGTTCAGTCTACACCTCTCAAGGAGCATGCCACACAGCATCTCCAGGCTGGAAGGACATTTGTCAGTCATTACTGCTTTAGTCAGCACAGAGCACTCAACATCTTTATCTACTTCTTCCTACTTGCACATTTAAAAAGGAATGAGCCCAGAGACTTTTCTGGGCTCACTTTCTTCCTTTTCTGAAGAGTTTACAAAGCACAGCTTCCCTAGCGTGCTGCTTGGCTACTGTAACTATAAGCTCATAAAATGAGAGTGTAAAATGTGACATGAGATGTAATATAACTGTACTTACACTAATACAATATTAATTAGAAATGCATTTTAATGCCTGCTGTATCTGAAAACATGTATGGCCTCTTCCACTTTTTAATGGGGAAGATGCATGCCTCACTCTCATAGTATTATAACTATCTTATGGCAAAGTGGTTGTTAGCACACAACAAATCAGATGAGCTGGAAGGTACGGTGGCAGTGGTGAGAAAACGATAAAAGAAGTTAAAGTGTACTGAAATTAACCCATGAAGTGAAACAGTTAAAAATTAACTGAGGGGAGAGGAAAGGGAAAGATTTCTCAAAATATGAATGAGTTGCAGGGAATTAAATCTCTTACTTTCCCTATGACCCAGGTGCTCAGAGTTTCCAAATTCTTTTCTTCCTCCCTTCAATATATTGGGATTATCCCAGTGTTTTCTAGGACTTCAACCTAAAATCTGTCCATATTTCCCTATAAAATTTCAACCACACAAATGTGCAGAGCATTTTTGGTTCTCTAGATTGTAACTTTCTGTTGTGCAGTTATTCACTATAATGCTTCCTTTCTTCAAAGTAACACCAGTAAACAAGTACTAAGTATGTATTTGGGAGTATGCCTAGAGAGGAGAAATCAATATAATTTTCTGGGTTTATCCCAAGCATGACTTGATTTATTTTTTTCTTATACACCACTTCAGAGGTTATCAAAGAGTCAATCCCTTTCCTCATATACCTGTACCAACAATGCCCAGAGGCTTGTGCTCCAAGAAAGAGAAAAAAAAATCTAAACAAACCCTAATAACAGCATCAGAAAAAAACAGATAGGCAGAAAACAGCCTTGGAGGCAGAATCTGGTCTACTGAAATTCAGTCTGTCATGAAGTAGTTATCCCAACTCTGACATGGAAAACGATATAGCACCACCTTGTGAGCTTCCCCTAAAAATACTCTTTAAGAGGCTGAAGGTACAGCTGGAAGCACACTGATCAGACTTAGAGCATGACTAGTAAAATGAGCAAAAGCTTTGAAGCTTGGATTCAGAATGCATAGAGTGTATAAAATCAGCTTTAAAAAAATCAGATGCCATTTAAAAAGAATACAGGAATTAATGAAGATCAGGAAAATCACCTCTGTGTATAATGAATAGGCAAACAAATACCATGATTGTTAACAGAGTCCTCCACCATAGGGTCTGCCAACAGTTCTTCTAAATAATAGCCATGTCTTCAAAACTGATGTATTTCTGACCTCACTAGGAATGGAGCAACCCTGCAGCAGTGGAGACATTGACATCACTGATGTCCAGCTTTGAATGAAATGACAAAACCTTTCTCACAAATTCTGCTGTTTCAGTCCAAGAACAAATACATCCCTTTTGGAGACTGACAAACAAATAAAATTAAAACCAGTGTATCCCTCATACACATACAGAGAACCATCACGAAAAGGTAGCTTAAATACAGAAATTTTATACATTACAATAATTAATTGCGAGAAGTCCTGATGTGACTGCAAATATGCAAGTGTGAGAGTTCCTTAGAATGATGCAGCTTACACCCTCCATTTCCTTTCAATAACGTTATGTGAACACAAGCCCCTACACCAGTGAAATATCGAGGTTAGAGCAGTAGAACTTTAAGGCCAGTACCTTACTTAGTTATGTCTGCAAAAAAGAAAATACAAGCATCTGATTTTTGTAGAGCTGGATCACTTCATAAAACTGCTGGTCACTGAATATTCCTCTACAGAAAAGGAAGCCTTGCTATTTACCCTTCAATATAAAGCTCCACTTGTGGTAAAGGTATCACCAGAGAAGGAAATACTGGCAACAGTTGTACCTACTCTTCTACTGCCTATAAGCAAAATCAGTGGGTCAAAAAAATTAGTTAAAGACTTCCATGCCTTCTCTGCCCTTTTTATGGCCATGAGGTTTTTCTTTTTACTCTTCCCACTGAAAACACAGAGTAAGCAAAATGCTAACTTTCCTAAGACAAAACATTAACTTTACTAAACAATTGTGTTTATTTTCCTACATTCACTTAATGGTAAATTTTGAAGATTCTTATTCACAGCAGTTCAGAGTAAAGTCAAGAATAACTGTCCTCCAGTTTAAAAAAATTCCCAAAGAGCTTGTGGTAAGTAGGATAATTTATTTAAATATGAAGATTTAAGTTTTATAATCCAGTCAAAAACTGAGACCTACAAGCACGCTTGTGCTCCCCTTTCAGAAAACAAGTTTGCTGTTTTTCTTCTTTTCCTACTATACATTTTCTTTAATTGTTCCAGTTTGATTTTACACTGGTACTTAAAAAGAAAAAAAAAAAAAGACAATTATACACTGTATGCCAGAGATGGTTTTAGCAAAGTTTTGTACAAGGGCAAAGCATTTTAATATTTTTTATTTCTGCAGAAATAATGTGTCTCATACAGCCTAGAGCTACATTTGCCTTCCTCCCTCCCATGTGCATCCTGTGTGTCTGTACTGCAAACGACTATTGGACACAGCTGATTTCTCAAGTAACTGTCCTTCAGCATCCAATTTTCATTTCAGCAAAACCCACTGTTGTGTCTCCTTTGACCCTTTATCCAAGTGCCCATACCCCTTCCCATATTCTGTAAATTAGTAACTTTTCACAAAACATCCTACCAAATCCAAATGGATTATTTTGCATCAATTCCTTTGCCTTGATTATTGTTTTTTCCAACACAAAGAAAGGTAACAGGATCCCCGTGGTGAACTGACACTCCTTTATCTTCTGGTCTCTGTGTCTTTAATTATTCTTATGTTTAAAATTTGCTCCTAATCTTTGTGTGTCATTGAAAGACTGGTAGATGCCGAGAATGTGTATCAATAATATTGTCACTTTACAGCTCACCTGACATCAGTGAGGGATGTATTTAGATGCACTTAAAGTCATCGGGTGTAGAGGGTGCTGTTGCACTGAGCATCTAACTGGTCCTGGTACAGCTCTGAAAACCAGGCGTCATCCATGTATTTTTACTGGATCTTACAGGCGAACATGATATTTACTGTGATTTCCTAAAAAACAAATACTATTAAAAAATCAGAACTCACTGCCAGTTTTGTAAAAATGAAGATAAGCCCATGGCAGCTTCATGGTCTTAAGAGCAATCCAATATCTATTTTATAAGCCTGCAAATAAAAAATTCATTTCACTGCCTGATGCCAGCATCATGGGAATTAATAAGGTCAACTTTTGTCGTAACAGTCTAACATGAAGACTTTTTGTTGGTCTCATTTTTTTTAACCATGAAGCATAAAGAACAAAGTTTGGCATTTTCCATTTCTCTTGCAGGAGCTGATATTATTAATAATGCCCTCAAAACAGGGAAAGGCATCAGGGAAAAGTAATCAGGTTAGTAGATAGATGGCAAAGGGAAGAAACACTAAAAATATTCTCTAATACATATTTTGCCCCAATTTTCAAGAGTCTGATTTCAGCTTGAGCCATGCAATAAGCGAGATACCACTTACATGCTGTCTTGCTCAAGTTTCTGATATATTTCTTCTATATCAGTATCCCAGTGAAGAGATACAAAGGGAGCTAATCAGCTGCTGCTAGCAGAAGGCTTTCCTCTGTTTCTATCTGTTGTGGGTGGAAGATGGCTTAAAAAGCCAAAGAAACAAATACTCTGCAAGTCCAGGTACCTGTGCAATTTTTAGAAGCCCCAGATCTGGGCAGCTTTTCTTCTGGGCAGGGAGGAGAAGGGGGAGGAAGAGGTTCCCCTTTCTTCCCCCTCCCTGCCCAGATAACATGGTTGTTAAGAAGCATTTAAAATATATAGCTGGTATATCTTAAATGCTAAAAACTAGGTAGCAAGTAAAAAACCCATTTGAAAATATTCCCTTCATTCTCCCTTGTATTTGCTTTATGACAGTAGGGTAGGAATAGTTGCTATCAGAACATTAGACTGACAAGACTGAAAATCCAACCCTCGTGGTATTAATGGATTTACTTCTTTTGTTTAAGAACAAAAGATTCTGTCTCATATGTAAGCATTTTTTTTAAATAAAAAAGGTGTTCACACCCCCTGAATAATGAAATCTTATGCTGCCTTTACATGATGTTTATCAAACTGTATCTTTTCCTTTTTTGATATTGAAGACTTGCAGCACATACATGAGTTCAAAAGAGAAAGGTAAAGACTGTGCTAACTATAGCTCACAGCTCTTCTCTTAGGAGACCGTAGTGCAGTGATGAGAGTGGAGAATATCCTGGCTGGATGAATTATCACACAAGTGTACTAAATTGAGTTGCTCCTGTGATAGAGATTTTTGCCTTGAAGACATGCTAGGATTTGTGGGCTGTTGTTTGGTTGGTTTGGTTATTTTGAGAAATGATAGATGAATGCTAGATGAAAACCAGGACAAAAACATTTTTAAAGTCGCAGTTTCATATTCTCTTATTTACTGGTGTAGACATAAAGGAACAAAGAGCCTTAACTGCCTGATGATAAGAGAGATGAAGTAAATGAATTGGCTACAGTGGTCACTGAGGGACTTCAACAAGCATCGTCTTCACACTTTTCTGAAAGGAAACAGGAAGAGAGCTTCCCTACCAGTTGCCTAACTTGACTTGAGAAGAACAGAGAAGGTGATTCACTTTTGCACACTTTTCAACAGGCCTATACTTCAGTCACAGAGCATTTTACATGCATTTATTTGTATCCCTTGTTGAATCTGGTTATTTGGATCACAAGCTCTGTAGGATATGAAGAGCACCTGTTTACCTCAGTGATGACAGAAATCCTCAAGCAAACCAAGCTGCAAAACAATTAGTCAGTGGATTCAGTACCAGCAGTCATAGTACAGATATAGTGTCTACATAGTATAAATGCAATGTCTAAACCTAAAAGCAAATATTTTAAAGTGTTAAAAAATGATTGTATGATTGGCTCCAACAGCACGCTCAGCTTGGTGAAAGGAAAAGTAAAAGCAATGACTGTCAACTGAAAGTTTATCACTGAAGGCAGAGAGACTGCAATTTCCATTATGACTTTTTGAAGTATACATTTTGATATCCAGTTGCTAGGAATAAAGGAAGGTCACAGATGACTCAACTCTAGAGAACAAGTTGATTATTACTTTATACGGGGACAGCTGAAACAATGAGTGGTAAGATCAGAAAATTAAGGTTTGTCCACCAGGCAAAGGACCAGGTTTCAGTGTAATGGAAGAACACAAAAGGCTGTAGAGATGACAACTCAGTAATAGTTTATTACTGAGAAACAGCAGTTCAACACACTGAGACTAGCATTTACGAGCTTACTGACACTCTAATGGGGATAATCTGACTCACTAGTACTCATGCCTTCTCTTCTAAAACAAAAGAGAAAACAAAGATCAGGCTAACATAAGGTACTCTGAAGTTCAGACAAAGGCTTTGAATCATAGCAGAGCTATGTCATCCTACAGGTCTTCCTTTGACAGAACTGTAGGCTCCTCAATATCTCCAGTTATAACCATGTCTTTTCACTGATGCATAACTTTACCACAGACAGTTGTCCAAAAGGAAATCAATACAACTGATATACTCTTCTGGAGCTCAGTCTGACCCATGCTGGAGAGCCAGTGAGCTGAATGAGATCACAAGCTTGTCTTTGCCTCTGTGGTGAGATAGGTCTCATCTGCTTTATCCGTCTGAACTTGGACAACAGCCAGCCTTGTTTGCCATTCTCTCCACTTTTGAAGAAGTCCTCCCAGACTGTCAATCTCTCCCTACTCTTTTAGCTGATCATTGTCTTTTGGCTTGCTGAAACCAAACAACCTGGTTGGAACTAGATGTTTAAGGTCCCTTCCAACTCAAACCATTATATGATTCTGTGCTTTGCACTGTGTCTGTCATCCCATTTTGCTTGAAATGTTGGACCTTGCCAGCACTTTATCTTTCTGTTGAATTTCTTTATCACATTTTGATTGATCTAACTGCATTTCACATAGTTTACAATCATATTGCAGTTCCCTGGAACTCATCTGTGATATATGCAGTTTCCTCTCATGGTTTTATTCCCTTCTACTTTACTTCAGTATGGGTCCCTTCCTATATATATATATATGTGTATATATATATATGTCATGACTTGTGACAAAATGTTTTAAGCTACTAATAGAGACACCTACAAAGAAGGAAAGCCAAAAGATACCACAGATGTGGAATTTCCCGTCTCCCTGACCCTGACACTCTGGGATTCAGCAAGGAAAAGTATTGTGGATAGGTCTTTCAGTGTCCATGAGAAACCACAAAAGTAGGATACCTGGAACAATGCCTGTAGAGAGTTTTGTCATGGTTTTACATTGCTATGGTTACAAAAACAGTTATAGTCCTAATTTGAAGAACATTTGACTGTTCTGAGAAAACTTTCTTATCTTCTATTTGTCTTCTCAGCACCCTGAAATTTATTATGAAGTGCTTCTGACCAAACACAATTCCAATAACTTAAAGGAACCTTTCAATAGCAGTGTATGACATTGAAACAGACAATATTTAACCACTGGACCTCAAGAAAGATGTACAAAATGAATTCATGACTTAAGTACAGAAGGAGAAGACACACTGCAGTTCAGAGAGCATCCATACAGCACAAGAAGCAATCACCACAACGCTGAAGCTAGAATATTTGCTACTGCAAAAGATAAATATTTCCAACGAGGGCAGAAAAACATGAGAACAGGTTATGGAAGAGTTTTAACATTACTTGAAATCTTTTTATTCAAACAGAATGCCTTTGTAAGACAGAGGCTGTAGCACAGTGACAAGATAGCCAGCCCAAAACTGACTTAAATTTTACACTGCCTCTGTTAAGGTAGGAGATTTTTAAGATTTATTATTAGCTGTCAAATTTTGTGAAACATTTCATATTTTACCAACTATAACAGAGAAGGACGTGCTATGCCTGCTTAGAAATAGTAGACTGTTTCCTCAGCCCTTACCCACCTCAGGAATAGAAGGTAGAGTTGGAGATTAGTGTCCTACCTAAATAGAAGAGAGCACTTTTTATTCTTGAAAAAAAAACCCAACCACCAACCCACCCCCTCCCCCTCCAAAACATCAAAACCTCCTCAAAAACCAACTCTTTTGCTTGCAGGAGAGAAAAAGCACAGAGAGGGGTTATTTTTCTCTAAGATAGCATCACTGTGAGCTTGTGTTGGAAGAGCATATCAAACCCCACCTGAATAGATTGCCTCCCAATGCAGATGGCTATATCTGCTGCTGCTTCTCCCAGCACCTGTAGTTCACCTGCCAGAGCATACAGATTTCATACACCAATAACCCCAGGGAGTGTTCTAGCCTAAGGATGGCATCTGAATTTCTACAGCTGTAAAATGAGATAGTTTTGTTTCCCCTCACTTAAGAGAAGCTCAGCAAAGGCACCTGGAAATAATCCTCTGTGTTAAGCACCTTCCAGTAGCTGTAAGCATTCTTTACCTGTATATGCCTTATCTGAACAGGCAAGCAAAGTAAACATAATTCCCCAGATTAAACCCTCCAGTGATTTTTATTCTGGGTGCAGAAGCTGGTTTGGATAAAAGAAAGAGAGGAGAGATACCAAAGGAAAAAATGGAACAGGAAGGCAAGGATAAGAGGAGAGAAGAGAAGCCATAAAAAAAAAAAAAAAAAAAACAACAAACAGTCCAGACTTCAAAACTGACATCAACGGCTTGATATCACCAACTACAGACACTGGTTCCTGTATGGATGGCTCTGTCGTTCAAAACTCCTCATCTTTCTTCCAATAAATTCTTTGTAGGGAGTTTGCTAGGGAGGTGGCGGTGTCCCGATACAACTTTCTTGAACAGTATGCTCCTCGTGAGCCCAAGTTACCATACAACTGACAGCAGTAACCCAGGCCAAGGGCTCAACGATAGCCCAGGTCCCTACCCAGGGGAAGAAGCAAGTTGTTGGGAGCTGCTGCAGCTGTGGTCACCACGTCACCCTGGGACCACTTGCTTGTCCCAGCCCACGCAGGAACAGGGGGATGTTCGGCAGCAGGAACAGGGGGATGCCTGGGTAGCTGCAGCCATCCTCTCTCTGCGTGTTTCCCTCAAAGCCTTTCTCCCCAGGTTCCTCCGGGGCTTATGGTTTACAATTTCATTGGTCAGGATGGCAGCTGAGGGAGAGCCAATTCAAACAAGGACAGCAATAGTAGGCGATTTCATGTGCATAGGAAGAGAACAGGACGAGCAAAGCAAATACCAGCTCCCACTCCTGGCATGTACATCCCTATTTTTCTACTTCATACAAGATCCTTTTGCTGCTTAGAGTAACCACCACAACCTTCACATCTTTCCTGGGTGGCAGCAACAACAGGAACTGACGGTGAAGATCTGGAGAAGGGGTTCATGCTACATATGGAGTTCCTCAAGACAACAAGAAAATAGTTTTCTAGAAAAAGTGAAAGTTTCTGTTTTTTCCTAAAATCCCTTATCAGCTTACTTATCTCCTGCTGATTTTCATCAAGGTTATGGGACACCACCTCCCTCTTTCTCCTACATAGAATCAAAGCTGCGTTGACACATTGAAGCTCTTTCTATATAACTTCTTGTCAGTCAGTCTTAGCAGCACTATTTCACCCATTTTTTATGACCTATAAGATGCAGCCTCCTTCAGTTTGCAAGAGAACATAAATCTATTAAGAAGGGAGAGGAAGGCAGAAGTATAAAGAGCCTCATGGCACAAACAAATAGTGTCTCTCTCTGCATTTGTACCAGGGCAGCATCTAATGCTGTTTTTCAATCTAGTACTGAAACACGGATGCATAGAATGGTCTCAGCTACCAACCATCAATAAGTACCCCTTCTTGCCATTGCCTGACAATTTATAAACAGACTAAATCTGTTAAATGTGTGAACAGTCTGTCATTACACACACCTGCACAGCAAGCTGTAATCACCTGAGCTGCTGGGAACTCTGCAGGTTGCCTGCCTCCATCCCATTCTTGGGTTGCACTTGCTTGTCCTGGTAAAATTCAGAGCAAATAAATTTACTAAACTTACTAAATCACACATTCTTTGGGGCTATCTGGCTTTTTATTGCAAACAGCTCATTTTGAGGCAATCCAGCCCCATGCACCCCCCCCCCCAAAATAGTACTTAAGAAAACCCAGAGATTTCCTGCTGTAAACAGAGTTTACTTTCCCATTTTCATTACTGTAGTGTGTGCTAGAATGAGCACACTAGAAGTCTTCTCACAAAAGTGCCCTTCATGTCATTTTCACGTCATCATGTGAAAACTGTAAGCAATGAAAACAGAACCTGATTTGACCATTGTCTAACCAATAATGCTATCACATCTGTGTGGGCTGGGAAGTTGGGGGGTATCGTGTGATCTGATCTAGGTGTTCCTGCTCCGGCAGGGGGATTGGACTAGATGATCTTTCGAGGTCCCTTCCAATCCCTAACATTCTGTGATTCTGTGATTCTGAACTGAGCAATTTAAGTAAATGAACAATAAAAAAACCCCCAAACTCGAATGGGACAAAATGTGTATCAAATCAATTTATTGTGTACCACAGGGAAGTATTTTTTAAGTCAAGCAGACACATATTGCAGAAGAGCAAGACATAATCTTCTCAAAGTTCAAGAAGAGGTGAAGGCTATAAGTGAGTCAACCATTTTGCCCATCAAGACTTGAGACAAACAATGCAGCCAGAATCTACTGGGAAAGGAAAGCCACAGGGCATGAGATGACCAGTTGATTATTATTATTATGGTTTTATATATCTTAAGAAACTCTATTTTGTACTGACTATTATTTTTTTCTGGAAGAAATTTGGAGGTCACTACACTTTTAATATCGATTGCTGCATTGTGCAGAGGCTCAGAGTTCACCATCGCGATCACGTACAGACAAGACAGGGAGCAGCCCCAACGGAGGGACACAAGAGCATCTCGTCAGTTCAGCACAACTCTCACTAGAGCCGGGCTCTGCTTCAGCAGGAATAGCAGACATGAAGAACATTTTCACAGGTGCTATTTGCTTTGTAACATTAACTTACTGCTAACTTGATTTTTCAATTTATTTTTTTAAAACACAAATTTGGGTAGTAGCTGGCAAGTTTCTTAAATTATTCTTTTTTTCTCCTTCAATTCCGTGATCCCACAATTCCCTCTCCCATTTAAGCCAATGACAGCTTGACTTTGCAATGATAAATTACTCCAAAAAACCTTCAAAGCCTCCACAAGCTTGTCTGACATACTGATTAGTTCCTTCTTTCTTGTCCCAAATTAAATAATAGTGGCTTAACCAAAAAGAAGAAAAGACCTGCACTTTCTTCTTTATATTCTCCCCATTAGGTCTCCCAGTTTGCTCCATTTGTCACATATGCCCTTCCCAACCACACCTCTCCTTGCTCTTAGTAGGAGGCTCCATACGGGCTAAGGATCATTGGAATAACAAAAAGATCGGGAGAGGTCTGCACGGCAGAAAGCTGAATGGACACCTTACTATCTAGGTCCTGCCCTGGTTTCTTCTGCCCTTGACTATGTTTGAAATCTCACTTCACAAAGTCCCCTGGAAGGAAATTTAAAAAAGACTACCCACAACATAAAGTATTTGCTTGCCTTTTGTGTGTGCTGCACAGAGGAAAGAACTGTTCCATTACTTTGGTTATTAAGCAGCTGGGTTCGTTCTATTTACTGATGAGAGGATGAGATGTCATAGGCCTATAAAATGGGCATGATGAAAGATGTTGTTAAAAGGTTTCTATGTACGTATGTATTTAATATCTAGGTAAGCTTGCTAATGCAGAGGACTATTTACCTCTGTTTATTTCAAATTATAGGGGACTATGATAAAACAACAACAAAGAAACACTGTGAGTAATTTTTCCTGAACATCAAATCCAATCAATAAGAAATCAGGTCTGTATCATCAGAAAAAAAAGCCTATGGAAGCAACATAAGTGTATAGGACCACAGATGAGATGGCACTAAGCTCTTTTTTATTGGGGTAAACAGAGAGAAACACAAACAGTGCTCTTAGAGTCACAGACAAAAACATTTCCCAGAAATCGCTATTAGATCCTGACCTTCCACTAGGACAAGTCAGCATCTGATTCTGTGCTCAAGGGACCATACAACAATCAGACGAAGTAACACAGAAAGTTCAGGCTTTTCAAAAAAAGAGATGTTAGTACTCAGTAATCCACCCACACTCAAAAGCCTGTCGAGGCTACATGCAAAAAGTACCTGGTGGTGCACACAGGCAGCCAGCCCGACCTGCTGGTTCCTGCAAGGCTGCAGGCAGTGCACTGCATGAGAGGAAACCCAAAACCTTGTTTACTTCCCTGCACTGGTCTGCAAGTAGCAGGTGATTTTGGGGACTATATTTCTTTTTAACTGTTTCAAAATTTACTTTCTTTTCTTTTTGAATTAAAAAATAATACCTCTAAAAAATACTTTGTAAATACTCTTTGAGTACTGTCATTACAATGAAAAAGATAAAACCTACAGAAAAAGATTTCTGTACTGGTTTTCAGTTTGGCAGGCCAAGCTGAACATATAGAGTTTACTCTAAGAGAATGCAGTAGCAGATTGAACAAAATAAAGCAAAGAGTCATAAAATCAAAGCACTGAAGCCTATGCTAAACTCACAGGCAATCCTATGCTTTTACAAATATTGCACACTTTAGTTTAAGCATGTGTTTAACTAATTTATTTCTCACAAAACACTTATCTCTCATTTTCACATTCTAATTTTTAAATGGGATGTTAAAATTATTGCCATTTTGAATGATTTATTTATCAAATCCTAATATTATTTTACACTAGAATACTTTCAGATTTTATTGTTGGTCAGAGTGTTTCATTGTCTCTGGCTGGAGTCCCTACATCTGGTCAGCTTTAATGATCTTCCTACACACACTTCCCAGCTGCAGACTTCATTGATCGAAACATGTATTTTTGTGGAAAAACAGGTATTTAAATGTATAAGTGACAAATTGCTATGTTTTCAACTGATGAGTGATGCCAGAAAACATTTTAAAACTTAATTCACCTTTCTTTTTCTGCACGGAGTTTTGTGAAACCTAATATTATAACAGAATTTGTCCATACTAATTGAAATGAGGTAACAGCAAGATAAGTTATCATGAAAATATGCCTGTGGGGTTGCAGCAAACTCAACAATCAAAAAAGCATATCTCATTTCCTGATGTTTTTTTCAATCTCTCAGATTGCACTTTAATAAGGAAGAAATTCTGATTGGTATCTCGAGTGTACCTGTATGAAGACACCAGTTTCTTGTTTATATTTAAGAAGCTATGTAATGTCTCTGTATCCATCATTTTAATTCCTTAAATTGTCCATCATGTTCCTGGCAGGGATTCTTTCCCTCTTATTTAAAAGAATAAATAAAATAGATGTCAAGGCTAGCCTTAGATATCTGCAAAAGTCTAAGTGTGGTTTTAGCTACTAGTGAAAGATGAAGACAAAAGAAAGGTTGGTGTCTACCTGCCCACTGAAGGTAAACCATACATATCAACAAACATGCCACTTCAAATACCCCTATCACACTGAGATGATTAGCTGCTAGAAGGGGAGAAAGGCTATATGTGATGAAAAAGCTCAGCCTGCTAGGATGCATGCTATAGAGAGCTAAGAGGTGTAAGGCAGCAGCATACAACTTGCAAGAGTCAATTTAACACGTTTGAGGACAACCAGAGGTCATAGTTACTGGAATGAGCTGCTGCGCTGGTAGTTTCCACTTTATCCTTTATGGACACCTATACCTGATATCACACCTCACACTTCCCACAGGGCCTTGTGCTGGTTTTGTCTGGGAGAGACTCAGTTTTCTTCATAGAAGCTAGTATGGGGCTGTGTTTTGGATTGGTGCTGGAAACAGTGTTGATGACGCAGGATGTTTTAGTTATTGCTGAGCAGTCCTTACACAGAGCCAAGGCCTTTTCTGCTTCTCATGTCTGGCTCATGGCTTTTTATCCACCCTTTGCTGGATAAAAAATTGTCTGGATGGCCAAGCCCAGAGAGTCGTGGTGAACAAGGTTAAGTCCAGGTGGCAGCTGCTTACCAGTGGTGTTCCCCAGGGATCAGTTTTGGGGCCTGTTTAACATCTTTATCAATGACCTGGATGAGGGGATGGAGTGCTCCCTCAGTAAGTTTACTGATGATACCAAATTGAGTGGGTGTGTTGATCTCCTTGAGGACAGGGAGGCTTTGCAGAGGGATCTGGACAAGCTGGACCAATGGGCTGAGGACAATTGTATGAGGTTCAATAAAGCCAAGTGCCGGGTCCTGCACTTTGGTCACAACAACCCCCTGCAACACTACAGGCTTGGGGGTGAGTGGCTGGAAAGCTGCCCAGCNATCACTCTCTACAACTACCTGAAAGGAGGGTGCAGTGAGGTGGGTGCTGTCCTCTTCTCTAAAGTAACAAGTGATAGGACAAGAGGAAATGGCCTCAAGTTACACCAGGGAAGGTTTCGGATGGATATTAGAAAAAATTTATTCACTGAAAGAGTGAGTAGGCATTGGAACAGGCTGCCCAGGGAAGTGGTGGAGTCACCGTCCCTGGAGGTGTTCAAGAAATGTGTAGATGTGGTGCTTAGGGACATGGTTTAGTGAGTTAGGTGGTGTGGGTTGATGGTTGGACTTGATGATCCTTGAGGTCTTTTACAACCTTAATGATTCCATGATTCTGTGATTCTCAGACCAGAGTAGGCTGGGAGTGCACAAGAAGTGGGCAGGGGACACAGCTGGGACAGCTGATCCCAGCTGACCAAAGGGACATTCCACACCATATGTCATACTCAGCATATAAAGCTGGGGGAAGAATAAGGAAGGGAGGGACATTCGGAGTGGTGGTGTTTTGTTTTCCCAAGTAACCATTACACGTGACAGAGCCCTGCTTTCCTGGAGATGGCTGAACACCTGCCTTCTGACAGGAAGCAGTGAATGAATTCCTTGTTTTGCTTTGCTTGCGTGCACAGCTTTTGCTTTACGTATTAAACTGTCTTTGTCTCAACCCATGAGTTTTGTCACCTTTACCGTTCCAATTCTCTCCCCCATCCCACCAGAGGGAAGTGAGGGAGCAGCTGTGTGGGGCTTTTTGCTGGCTGGGGTTAAACCACAACAGGCCTGAAGAAAGGAAACTAAATGGCACATCTCATGTTGAGAACTCTGTAGGTAGGCAAGGCTGAGAGAGGCAGGGCCCTCGAGTTACAGGCAGAGTCCAGAGCAGTGTTTTGCAGTCAGCAGGCACACAGCTGCCCTTGGGGTCAGGACAGAGGCTCAGAGCAGTGGTGCCCAGGGACAGTATGGAGTGGCAAGTGAAAGAGAGAGATCTGTCAGAAAAGGAGATTTTGAAAGTAGCAGGTCTGCAATTTCCTCTACAAACTAAAATTAGTCGGAAGGACACAATGTACTCAGAACTATAATACAGGGGAGGTGGACACTTTAGAGGGAGGGAGGGGCTTTTTTCTTCTTTTTCATTGCGGCCAGGACAAGCCAAACAACAAGGTACACTCAGAGAAAGGCAAGAGAAAACAGCTTAATCATAATCTCTCTGCCTTTCCATCATGAACTGTTTCAGGGTGTCATTCACTCTGAAACAGGAGCCTCTCATTATATCAAGCAATTCAGGCCAATTGCCATACTGTGTCACATCTACTTTTTCTCAGGATTGATAGTTCTTCCACAACCAGTGGTTTATAGAAGGATATTTCTTTGACATCTTGTATTTTAATAATTCCTGCTATCACCTCAGAAGCATTAGAAGGTTAGGGAAAGACAGTGACAGGAAGTATTAATGTTATAGTAAGTATTCACTCCTAGAGATTTAATCCATCATGCATGATTTTCAGTTTTACCTTGGCTGTGGAGTGTCATCACCTCACTTTGATTAATTCTGTGTTTAGTTTTCAGTTTCCATTCTAGACCTATTTCTGGTACTGGTCTGGGCTGGAAAAGGGAGAAAAATTATAATTTTGTCCCAGAGTATCTGGATAGAAAAGATACTTTAGAAATCCAGCAGGAAGGGAAATGCTCCAAGGAAAAACTATGGTTCTGTGATATTTTTGTCTGGTCAAGCCTCCTGGTGGCTCTAAACTGCAGAAGCTCTACCTAGTGATAAATCTCAATGGCCCAAACAAACCTTGAGAATCCTGATCACATCCCTTCTCTGCTCCTATGCAATGTTGGCAAGTGTTCAGGAAATATGGCTATAAAACCCCTTTATCCACACCTGAAGGACACTACTGTCTTTTGAAAACACTCAGGAAGGTAGTTTGGGTAGATTATTATCCCTCTTTTTATCAGCAGAAAGAAATGGGACAGAATCACAGCCTTCATCTGTTGATAAATTGGAGACCAAAATTATCCCGAAAATGATTTCTGAATCTACAGTTACAAAACTGTTTTACCATAATGCACAGGATATTAGTCATTAATCATAACGACTTCACCTATCAGACTCAATGTCATTCTTGCTCCCTTTCAAGATGAGAGAGGAGCTTTCATTCTCCCATGGCAGTTTTGCATCTCAGGACGCAGGTAAGAGCTGGCACACTCAGTAACAGAGTATACAAAATACTACCAGGAACCACCAAGCTATACTTCTTTTTGGCTTTTTTTTGTTCTTGAACCTTTATACATTCTTACCCACATTCATGCAAGTGGTCAAGTTTTACAGGAAAAAATATTGAAAGAAACAAGAAGTATTGTATCATCATAAAGTCTATTTACACAGCAGCAGCTTCTCCAGAAATGGAGATCCACTTAATGACAGAAACAGAGGAACAGCAGACTTGTTGCTCTGATGCAAAGCTTTTCCATGCCAATAGATGAGCAAAAGCCTGAAGTTCTACGGACAGAAAAATCACTAGCAAGGGGCACAGGAATGGCCCTGGAAGACCTGTGATAAGAAAAACCTTCTCACCCCCTCTACCAGAATATCCCATTTCCAGGAAAGTAAGTGTATGAGAGAGAGATGATGCAGAAGGCACAATGATTGCATTAGCAAGCAGATGTAAGAGTGGAGTCATCAAAGATTTTAAAATAATAGTAATTTCTCACTAGAGGTGAAGAGACACATGCACTGTGGTGCCAGAAAAACCATCAAAGAGCCTAAAATAAAAAGCCACTGTGCTCCAGAGAAGCAGGAATAGTAAGCATACACAAAGCATCAAAATGGAAACTGAAGGCAAAGCTCCAATTAACCTCTTTTCTGTCTCCACTCTCAAAGATATTTGCTATTTTGTAAGTCCAGGGACTACATGAATAGTTCAATATAATGATTACAAGTAAAAGAGAGGTTAAAAACCCCATCAAAAATCCAAACAAAAAAAATTATTAAGGGCGCTCATGATATACATTTACTTCCATGGAGTAATTTCAGCCTTTGTCTTTGGAGCCTCTCCACAGCCATTTGCCCATCCTCTCATTTCTCTCCTATGGTCTGTATCACTAGCATTTCAGACCTCCTCATGTTCATAAAAACACCTGTACTTGCTTCTGAGTGGTTTGTTTTTCTTTTTTTTTTCTTTCTAGTCAGCAGGAAATCTAGCTTAATTAATTTATAGATCTCTTTTCATGAATGTAGAAACAAACAGGAAAATTAAATTATCTTCATTTTACATTTAGATCTCTAAGTATCTAGTTCAATGTTTACTCTTAATCTTTCTCTGGAAGATACTCTGGAGTCTACATAAAATTCCCCTGAAATTGCTGCCTCTTGCCCTGGGTGTATTCTTACCTTAGGTTATTGCAGTAAGACTTGACACTCTCAAATGTCCTGCTCAGAGCTGGAGGAGAGCATTCTGAGGTAGCTGATATCAGTCGCAGGGGGTCCTACAGCAAATAACTTATGATACTTCTGTGTCCAGAGAGGTGCCAGTGCGAAACTTTCCCGTGGAGTCTGATGATAGTTGCCAACCAGCTGCTGTATTCTGTGCCAAATGCAGCTTAGTCAAGGTATGCTGTTTCAACCCCATATGAAGTACCCCTAAACGCACCTCTGTGCCTGTGCATTATGACCATTAGGTTGAAACTTTCAAACAGTACTGTCCCATTCCCAAAATACAGAGATACTCTACTATTTTTATATCATGCTTTGCTGCTGCTCTCTTTATTATGTTTTTCTCTCTGGTCTAAAGCATGAGTATGAACTGCCTAATACCTATCTAGAAAATAGTGGTTTTGCTTTTCTACCAATGAACAACTAATCCCACCTTTCTCTTTGGTGTTTAGCTGAATTTTATACGAATCTAAGGCAATGGTGACACTGGTACAATTATTCTGGTTTGCCCTTTTGCCCAAATTCTTTTGGGGATATTAGCACATTCAGTGGAACAGAGACTACAGTCTTCAGTGACGCAGACTTTTGTTTATCAAGTGGCAATGATGTTCAGAAAGACATCAGAAAGACTCGCTTTCTGGTTCATCTTTCATAATATGTGTCTGAACTCAAAAGCTGATAATAAAAAAAAAATCCAGTCATTTCACTCCCACTCATCACATCTGGGAAGGTTTGATGTGTACAGGATTTCTAGTCTGATTCTTCTTCTTGTTCACTGTATATGGAATATTCTCAATTAAATTTTGCTCGTTTGAAAGCTGATGAAGCTCAGACTGCTCAGCACATAATTAAATTCCTTGACTTTCAGACTCCAGCAGAACAGTAGGGGAATCAACATAGCTGAGGACCATATCACTCTACTTTAAGGTACCTGGTATCTAATGCAAAACACCAAAATCAAGTCACGTTCTTTAGCTCTGTACACAGCTCACAGGGAGATGCAGGCCATGTAAAAAAAGCATCTCAGATATCTTGCAGATTGAGCAGAGTGTCATGCAGACTTCCATCTAGACAAAGCAGTACGTATATCTGAATTCTTGCTCCTTCACTCAACCCTTTGACAGAGTTTATCATTTTTGTTTCATAACAGTGCCAGAGGCCCCAGCTCTGGGTTACTGTTTTTAGAACATGCCTGCATTTCAGATGACCAGTTCTGAATCCAGAAAAATACTGGACACTGCAACACATGGCTTGTGCTTGCTTGCCAGTGATACCTCTTCTGTTTTCTGGAACTAAGAGAGTCATAAATTTCTCAGCTTTCAGGAAGATTGACTATAGAGGGAGTCTGAGACTAGGGAATTAAGTCAGACTGGGATTTCTAGATAACACCTGCAGAAGTCTATCTGAAAATGGGATGAGTTACCCTTCAGGGGCACCTTTCTCTCTTTCTTCTGCCTGGAGAGGGAATGACAGATGAGTAATTTAGTCTACAGACCTAACTTTTAAAAGTTTGACGTTATGACAGCTGAATCTCCACTGTGAGTCAGTAGCTTTACACACTGTGCAACTTCACTCTGGTTTAATTTTTCTTGTTAAAAGAGCATTATAAATAGTTGAGCAGAAACCCCAAAATTCATCAAACTGATATGCTTCTTCTAATGCAAAGTATTATTTGAAAACTTAAGACAGATAATTATTAAGATAGTAAAAGACAAATATTTATTAAAAGGTTTCCCATGACCCCAGTCCTTTCCCTAAGTATCGAATATTAATTAATTGCCCATAGTCTTTTGGTCTTTAAAATGCTTTCCCATGTATTCAGCAGATGATTCAGGCTTCTTCTTCAAACACCTCTTTCTCTCCCAGCCCCTCAAGCCAGCAATCTGCTTAACACTCACATTGTCAAAACGCCAGTCATTTTGCTGCATGATATTCTGTTTTTGAAAAAATAAATGAACAAAGCAGCACATTTTCATATGCATGGAAGCTTTAGAGAGCATGTATGAAACTTGGAGCAGCTATCCTATCAGGCAGCTTGTAGACTTGAGAACCAGTGGCGAAAGTCACTTGAAAGATAACACATAAAGAAATTTGGAAGTCATAGACAGGAAAACTTTGATCAAAGATAAGGATTAGGAAAATAATAGGTAGGATCAGCTCAGGGTAGAAGGATCTGACAACACTGCAAGGCAAAAAAATGAAAAATAAAAAATTTAAAAGGCTTCAATGAAATTCTGAGTTTGGATTAGGAAGATTAAAACAAACTTCTGCAACACGCTTAAGGTCACTCAAAAGCACTTCAAATGTCATTACTCCATCTTGATTCCTCCTTTGTCCAAGTTACATGGGCAATACCCAGTTCCTATGTTTGTGAATTTTGTTCTAAATATAAAGCAATTGACAAATCTTTACAGTAAATTAGTGAACATGTAGCAAGACAAAAAATTATTTAGCAGCCAAAACAAACAGGTCCTTACCTAGAGCTACATCCATTTTCAGGGTATAATTTGAACCTTTTAAATCCTTATTTTCATTTTAATTTAAAGATCTGAGATTATTCAGTTTGCAATAAGTAAAGTTTTACGTATGAGAGACACTTGCCTGGAAGAGAATTTGCTTATCATTCCCTAGTACTGTCACAAAAGGGTCATTCTCATTCACACTTATGTTGAGTTTAGCTTTACTGTAGATCTCTTTTAAAAGCATTATATCTTAGAGCCCATTTTGCTACACTTAAGCCAATCCATGCTTTCTCTGTGTAGGCAGTTGTTTCCACCTCCCTCATGGCCAAGTCTAAAAGCTACACTTGCCGTCATCATTAATTAGCCAGCAAAGCCAAGAGAGTTCAAACACTCGATGAGGAGATACGAAAAAGAAGAGAAGCCTTTCTCTTGCACTACGCTACAGTGACATCTTACACATAATATTCATTTTTGCATGTATTCACAAATTACCTGCTTTCACCAACCTTGTTTCATTTGTACTTACATGTTAAAAGCACAATGAACAATGCCTTAAGTGACTGTTATCTTTTTTTTCTGCAAAGCTTTTGCCCAGTCTAGAAAACTCTTAAATATTTCCTTTATATGTTGTCATAGTAATAAACAAAGCTAATACAGGGAATTTAATGGATTTTACTTATTTTCGTTCAGTATTGATTTTCTGTTATCTCAGAAGTATTAAAAGTAAAAAAAAAATAAAGCAATTTTTTTCAATACAGAGATACTGAGATAAATTAACCCTAGTAAAGTAAATCTATTCAAATCAAACAGTAATTTAGCCCATTTATGAGAAATCCAGACATTTTTAGAAGTGCTTCAAAATGACATAGCATCGTCATGTAATACAGTATTCCCTTAATGGAAAATAAGTTCAAAAAATTAATAATTCAATTGTTTGAACTAATAATATTATTGAAACTATTTGAAAGAACTTCCCAACTGGCCAAAGAGGATCTGCATTTGTGATACTTCGTATTCATTGGTGCTGTCTCAAGATTCAACTTTCTATTCTGAAACGTTGTTTAATGTTTTGTTTTCTAATCTCATAGGAAACTCTGCTTCGAAAAATACACATTCTTTTTTCTGGCAAGCACTGGAAATCCATTTTCCAGAAACTTCAGATAAACCTCAGATGATAAGAGGCAGTGAAAATAGAACAACACTAATGTACTTACAGAATTAGTCAAACATTTAATTAAAAAACCCAAGAATTCATAAAAAAGATAGCTAGCTGTAACCATAAAAATTTCTCCCCACACTTGGGCTTACGCAGTTGCAAGTACAGTGTGGTGGGCAGCCTTTTGTAAAGAGCTAGCCAGAGCTTTGAAGTGATGCCATCTGCACCTTTTTTATGGGAAGCCCGTGGAAACGCTAAAGAAGTTTTCAGTCTCTGAAGACAGTGTTTCCTTTATCACACCTTCAAACAATGAACTTTTGGCATAGAGAACGTAGAACTCCGCTGCATGAGGTGCATTAAAGTAAAAGAATTTGCAAGGAGGCATCTCCTACTTTTTCCCATACTTGCTCTAATTTGCAGCAACTTTCCATACCTTCCTGAGCTGCAACAGTCTGCACTGTTCCCTCTGATCCTTTAAGGAGAGAGATTCAAACAAA
>VZTO01023384.1:4829-20943 GCA_013400615.1 Syrrhaptes paradoxus | reverse complement strand
TTACCGGAGGGTCGAGGGGGGGGACCGGGGGGCGGCGCCGCCGCAGCGCGGGGCCCGGCGGTGCCCGGTTGTGCCCGGCCGCGGGGAAGACACGGAGACGGCGGGCGAGGAGCTGCCACCGGAGGCTGGGGACTGGCTCGGACGTCGTTACCGGAGAGGAACGAGAGCAACTTTTTTTTATTATTATTATTTTTTTTTCTTATTTTTAATTTTTTTATGGCTTTTTTGGGTCGCCTGACTCGTAAGTGGAAATAAAATATCCACGGGTGCCTCCAGGAGGAAAACCGAGACACTTCCAGCGTGAGCCGTCCGGGAGCTGCTGCCTTGTCTGCCGACCCCGGCTGCCCCTTTTCGCCTGGAAAAAAATCCCCAAAAAATGTTTTTTTCATCCATCTGGTGAAGCGAGGTGGCAGGGAAGCACCCGAGCCCGCAGAGCCACCGGAGCGGGCGGCGGCAGAGCCGGGACCCCCGCCATGGAGCCCGCACCGGGGGGGACACCGCCGGTCACAAAGGAACGGAGCGGAGAAGGAGCCACCCGCCGAGGTTTATGGAAAATCCCGTCTCCCCGCTGCCTGCCGCCGCGTCGGGGGGCTGTGCCGGAGCAGAGCGGGATCCGTCTCCCGAACCGAGCTCCGCCGCGGGAGGAGCATCCCTGTGGCATCTTCCAGACCATCGGCGCTGGGAATACGATGCAGCGGGGACGAGGCGTCGTGGTCCCCGAGAGCTCGTGGGCAGCACGGCGGGGGGCTGCGGCCGGTGATGAGCGGGTTGTGCCGCCTCGATGGAAAATGAGATTTTTTCCCGGTGCCAGCGGAGGTGGCTCAGCCCCAGCATCCAAATGCGGCTCTGGGGAGAGCCGTCACATCGTGGGAATTTAATGGCTGGAGGAGAGGCAGGGCCTGGACGCGGAGAGCTGGCGGAGGCTCGGCACGGCCGCGGCGGGTGGAACGGCTGCACCGGCTGGGAAAGGATGGCACGGCTCTGGCCGTGCAGGTTTTCTTTCCGAGGAGAGGCAGCGGCAAAGTTTTACAGCTGTGCTTGGTGTTTTCCAAGGAATTCATTTGCTTGGCATCAGGCGGCGGTGGTTTGTCTGGCTCTGGTTGTCGGGGCTCTGTAGAGAGGTTTTTTTATATTTTTTTTTAATTTTTATTTTAATATATTCATGTATCCTCCTGCTAGGGCTGGTCTTGCTCAGAGGCTGCAGCTTGCCGGGGTGGGCATCGTGCTTTCGTGGAGGGCAGAGTGCTGCGGGTGCGTGGGGGGACAGCCATGTGGCCCCTCTCTCTGTAAGGGATGTCCAGGTCTTGCTCGGGATGATTTGATGGGATTTGGCAGTTTTATACCTTCCTGCGCACCACGGTGGGGTTTTACCGTCCCGTGTGCCGTGCCTCGCTGGTCTGGGGGGTCCCACACGCCTGTGCCGCTCCGGTGGGACCCCGACACTGGCTCTGTGCTGGGGGGCCAGGTGGGAAACAGCCCTGGCAGAGGGCACCCGGCATCCCAGCCCCTCCGGAGGGAATTTTCTTATTAAGGATCCCTAAATCCTTCATGAGCAGATTTTTGAGGTGCTGGGGTGAGGTGGGTGTGTGGGGTCCGGCCGCCTCGGAGCTGTGGCGGAAGGAGGAGGAAGCTCTTGTTCTGCCTTCCTCTGACCTTGTGCGTGGAGCAGGGGAAGAGAAATCCGTTCATCCCCCGCTGCGGGATCTGCCCTGTTTTCCCAGCTTTAGGAGTGGTTTTCCTGGCGGCTGAGTGGGTCGGTACCGGTGGGACACGTTGGCTGTGCCGGAGCAGCGCCGGTAGCGCGATGGGCCCTGTTTTGGCTGGTGGTTGCCGTTAAAAATTGAAATATCTCGGTGTGAATATTTCTCCCCAGGCTGGAGAAGCCCTGAGCAGTTCCCTCCTGCTGCTGGTTTTCATTTGCAGGCTGCTGCCCCGCCTGGGGAGGGGCTCTACCCCCCAGGGCCGAGGGTCTCCCCGGTCGCACGACCCCATGGCGGTGGTCCGCACTGAGCAGGGTGCTCTGCACCCGCCGAAGTCCCCGTGCTGTCCCCGTGCTCCCCGTTAGTGCCAGACGTTTGCATCCCTGCCAGGCGTCTGCATCCCTGCCAGGCGGCAGAGTTAATTTTTGCCTGAAGCGGGTTTTCTGCCTGGTCTGAACTTGGATGGGGAAAATCCGTGGTAGCCCCGCTCCCCCCTCCGGCCTCATCCTGCCCCACCTGCGGCACAGGCAGCTTCGGCCTCGGAAACCCTCGGTAGGAGCCAGCCCACCCCTCACCCTCCTGCTATCGGGGTGCCGGGGGCAGGATGCGGGTCCCCCCCCTCCAGCGCGGTGGGCGATGGGGTCGGTGGCCGGAGCCTCGTGGCCCCGCAGCCCCTTTTGGGGACAGACGGGATGTCTGTCCCTTTCAGGATGAGGTCCTTTGCTGCTGGTGTCTGAGGCTGGGATGGGGGGAGCCGGGGCGCGGTGACCCCCCTCCCCAGGCTGGCTGGTGGGATGCTGCAGCTGGCGGGGGTGGGCTGGGGGCTGCACCTGCCGGGACCCCCCTCTCTCCCAGCCCCGCCGGCATCTGTGCCGCCGCCGCATGTCCGTCTGCAGCGGGTGCATGCATGCAAAAATAAGACATTTCTTCTTTCTCTCCTGCCTGCGCATTCCTCAAAAAGCTAATATTCATGAAAGGTAATTCAATCAAAGCGCGATGCCTATCAGCTAATGCAGCAAAGCTGGCGCAGGGGTGAGAATGGGAGCCAGGAACACAAAAGCCCTGTTTTATTACCTCCTGCCTGCCTGAGAATTGCTTTTCTCCCTCGAGTGAGCCGGCTAAAGCTGGCTTTATTATGTTAACCTATTTGCGTGTCAAGAGCTATTGTGCCTCTCTTTATCTGTGTTTGTATTTGCTGGGTGCAGGGAATAAAAGGACGAGGCGAAAATGGATGGCTGGTCAGTGCTTTGCACTCTGGGGGCACTGATTGGTTGCTAAGTGATTTGCATCCCCGGTAATCGCTTTTATCTCGGAAGGATGTCGTGTATAATTATAAGCCTACTGACATCTTTTGAAATCTGCCTAATGGGTGTTTTTAATTTACATGGGAAGCAGGGGCTATTTGTGTTGCTCTGATTACAGGTTGGGTGAGTATATGGTTTAAAATATAGATATTTCCAGAGAGGTGGGGGACCGGCAGTGATGAGGCTGGGATTTTTTGGCCAGTCCCTGCTCCCCCAGGGACGGTTGGCAGAGCAGAAGTCGCTGTGCGTGAGTTTGGGGTTTCAACTCTTCGTCTGGGGTGCAGCCGGACCGTGTGCTGGGCACGTGTATCCCCCGTTCCTGTAGCCGTCCTGCAAAATAAAACCAGGGCTGGGCTCCTGGCTGCGCTGCTCGGGGCTGCGTACCCCCAGGAGCTCCCCCCCGCATCCCAGGATGGGGTACGGGGGGGCCGTGCCACTGAGCTCTGGGCATCCATGGGGCTGATGGTGCTGAGCATCGCTGCTGTGCCAGGGTGGGGGGTCTGGGGTTCCCCGCTCAGCCCCCCGTGCAGAGAGCGCCGGGTGCTTTGCTGGGCTGGGAGGTAAATATTGAACTGGTGCCCAGTTCAGCTGAGCCCTGCCGGGTCGCGGTTCTCGGGAGCGGTGTGATCCTGTGTTTTTATGAGAGCTGCAGCTGGTGGGTTCACACGTTTTCCGCCTCCGCGCTGTGCCCGGGCAGGGGTCCGAGGTGGGGGTCGTGGTGAGATGAGGGATGCTGGGGGGCTGCACGCCAGGATGGGGACATCTCTCCAAATGGAGGGGTCCTGGTATGGGGTCGGTGCTTGGTGATGGGCGCAGGGCAGGTCCTGGGGGGCAGCTCCAGCCAGCTGCCTTCCTCCTCCTCCTCTTCCTCCTCCTCGGGAAAGATCCCACCTGAACCACAAGCGTGCCCAAGCACGCGCACAAGGTGACCTCGTCCGTTTGCAGGGCTGCGGTGGCTTCGTGGCAAACGGCACCGCAGGCTGTGCTATGCCAGTCCGGATGCTGGGCTGGTGGGAAATGGGGGGTCCGAGAGAAATGAGCCCTGGACCCTGCGCCCTGGGGTGCTGCGCCCTCCTGCGCCGGCAGCCCCCCATCCCGGCAGCCCCCCGTCCCGACGCGGGCGCCGCTATTTCTGGCTGACTGTAAACAAACTCCCAATGAAAGAAAGTTAATGACCTGAGACTGACGGGAGCCTGCTGGGAATTTTTATAGCCCCTGGGACTCCTTTCGCTAAAGAGAGAATCCGGCAGCGATTTAACCCAAAACGGCGAGCCGTGCGGGGCGGGGGCCGGGGGACAGCCCCAGCGTGGGGACGGGTTTCAGAGGGGCTGGTGCTGGGTGAGGAGGGGGTGTCAGTGGGGGGACGCAGCTCTGGGTCCTGTCCCTGTCCCCTTGTATGGGACCAGGGTGTGCAGCCCCCTCCTCACCCTGCTGAAGGGGACACGTCCCAGGGTCCGGGGCTCCCCGAGGCTTTCGCCATCTGCCTCCTGTGGGTCAGCTCCACTGGGCTGGGGTGAGGGCTGGCTCAGCGCCGCTGGGAACCCAAAGCCTTAATACCCTGCAGCGGGGGGATTTTGTTGTTGAAGATAAATATTCCTATTGCTCTTGAATTCAGCCTCGGTCGCGCAAGGGGGATGTGGGGGAGACGGGAACGCTGCGGTGTGGGGTGCCTGCACCTGCCTGCCTGCCCAGCCGTTGCATTTAATAATGTCGCATCCTGGCTAATTGCAGGGTGTGAGTGTCCCCGTCGGTGCTCTCGGGGGACGGGATGGGGGCACGGTGCAGGGTGCCCCGTTCCCTTCGCCGCTGCCTCACACCCAGCCTGGCTCTGCGCACACCGTTTGATTTACCGAGAAGAGCTGGCAGTTCAGCCTGACAAATTGAAGGCGGTTTTAAGTGGTTCAGGTTAATTAATAGTCAGGGAAGTATCAATTTTTTAAGGGATGCTCTTGGCTCGTGGAGGGAACTGGGGCTTGGCTCTGCCTTTGGAAAGTCACACCGTCTGTGCGGGTCCCCGGGGCAGGGGGACAGAGCCGGGCGCGGTGGCATTGCTCTTGGGTTTCTGACCCCCGGTTTTGTGTTTCTGCTTCAATTTCTCACGCCGCGGGACGTGCTGGGACGGGGAGGGATGGGGCCATCCTGTGTGGCTGTGATGCCAAAGCCCCGCCGCTCGGCTCAGTGCCCTTTGGGGGTCCGGTTATCCCCCCTCTTTCTCCGGTGACCTGCTGGGGTCTGTGCCATGGCAGCAGCACCGTCCCACTGCTCCGTGGTGGGACCTGCGGTGAGCACTGGTGATAATGGGACCATCAGGCTCTGTGCTGGGTTGGGACTGGGAGCTGAGATGGGTGAACTGGAGCAGCATCCGCTCCGCTGGGTTCACACGCACGTGACCCTGATGCTCACATCTGCTCACATCTGCCGTGGGAATGCCGCCCAGCGTTCGGGTTTAAAAAAATCATAATGAAAGAAGCTTGAATTTAGGAATAAGAGGGAAAGGTGGGAAAGCGGCGGTGCCCGCTCTCGGGGGGTGTGCAGCCTCTGAGCTGGGTAGGATAAAGCCTTGGTGTGGGGACCTGAGGGGCGTCTCGGTGCCGCAGGGATGGGCACAGCCGGGCTCTCGCTCGGGGCTGGGTCCCGGAGCAGCACAAAGCCTTGGCCGGGCCACGTGCTTTCTCAGGACAGACGGGGACACGCGTGGAAGGGTGGGTTCTCAGCAGCCCTGGTGCTTGGGGATGTGAGAGATGAAGGTTAGTGACCATTTTTTAACTCGATAAAGGGGAAGACAAGCTGGAGTCTGCAGTCCGGAGATATAATTAGTTCACAGCAGTGGTGCTTTCTTGATTTAGCTTCAGAGAGCAGAACAAGACAAGGATGTTAGACCCAATTAGCAGTAACATACCGTCTGAGCCGCGCTAGGTGAGATAACAAGCCGTTTTTATAGCTCTTCTTTACCGACCTTTCTTTTTTTGGGCGGGGGGAAGGGGGAGAGGGACCGAGTCTTTATTTCTTTTCATCTGGGAACAATTATTAGTGAGCTCAGAAAGCCCGAAGCTGAGAGATACTTAGACCAACACAGATGATAAAAAAAAACAAACCTGGAAAGCTGGAACAGCCTGGAGCTGGGCTGGGGCTGGCTGTCCGTCTGTCTGTGCTGCCAGGCTGCGGGGTGGTGACCGCAAACTGTGTCCCCCTGGTGAGCACACTGGTCCCCAGCAATGTGACCCCCAGCCGTGTCCCCAGCAAAGTGACCCCAACCATGTCCCCAGTGAGGGCACTGGTCCCCAGCAGTGTGACCCTCAGCCATGTCCCCAGTGAGGGCATTGGTCCCCAGCAATATGACCCCAGATGTGTCCCCAGCAGTGTGACCCTCAGCCGTGTCCCCAGTGAGGACGCTGGTCCCCAGCAATGTGACCCCAGCCGTGTCCCCTGCACAGCGCCGGTCGGATGCCAGCTGCCTGCCGTCTGCCAGCGCCACGTTCCCACTTTCCATCGCGGATCGATGGCCATTGATTTTTCCTCCCGTGTCACCCTGGCCGGGCCGGGTTTCGTGCACGTCTGGCTCCGGCTCTCCGTGTCGGAGCATCCCGGGCTGGTCCCCGCAGCCCACCCGCCCTCCCCACGTCTCTGTGCAGTGGTGAAGCTCAAGGACATCCAAACCCCAGCCTTGTAAAAGTCCCGAGACCTCAGGTTTCATTAATCAGCTTTAGTGGCAGGCTCTGCTGCTGGTGGGGGCTGTTTGCAGGCTGCTCCCCCCTGTCCCTGAGCATCGCCAGCCCGGCTGCCGAGGACGTGGCTTTGGGGACACGGCTGCGTTTGGGGCACCCATGGGCGCAGGATGGCCCAGCGCTTCCCTCTGGGGACACCCCTGGGGACCCTCCTGCCCTGGAGGGGTCTCAGGGTGGGGACATTCCCCCCCAGCCACCCTCTCACCGGGGCAGAGCCAGGCGATGGGGCAGGGGGCTGCTGTCCCCTCTCCTGCCCCTCCTGTCCCCTTGCCAGGAGTTTTACAGGTTGATGGGGGGGTCTGCCTATGTGGGACCCCTCAAGTCCATCCTGGGGAGCATCTCCCCTTGTGTGGGGCTGGTGGGGCCAGGCATGGGGACAGCCTGGGATGGGGACAGCCCGGCTCCCATCCCCACCGGCAGAGCCGCTCTCCGGACTATTACCAGCCCACGACGATCATCAGCTCTCTCGTCGTAATCATTAAGACTATTAGAAAGAAATGTTGGCTCGCAGCTGATGTCAGCCCGGCCGTTGTGCTGTGCAAACGCGCGCAATTAATGCCAATCAGCCGGGGAGGCAGCCGGCTCCTGGCGATCCCGCTGGCAGCTCTCGCCATCCCGCCTGGTACGTTTTCATACAATCGCTATAAACATCCGAGGGAAACTCCGCGTTCTTCGCGGGTATTGTTCTCCCTCCTCTCTAATTACTCGCCGTCCGGCGGCTCCTCCGGCCTCGCGGGGCTCTGTGAACACCAGAGGTGCCTGGTTCTCCCCTTCCGTGCCTGCGTTAGGTTGTCTATAGCTAAGCAAGAACAGCACGTTTGATTTTTCTTTGGTTTTTTCTTCTTTTTCCCCCCCTCCGTGGTGTTTTCCCCCCGCGGGGACACGGGCTGGTCCCCCTCCCCTAGGGAACCCCCAAAGCTGGGTCAGCTTGGGCAAAGGGGGGGGGAAAGAGCCAGAATTACTTGACGGGGTGGTGGTGTAATCCTCGTTACAAAAGTACACATCAATTATAAGAATTCCTCCAGTAATCTTGGAAATCTATCTTTTCTGCTGACCCAGCTCATTAAGGAGCACCATTCATTTCCATCTCTGCGGGTGAAAAGGGTTTAAATCTCCGGAGCTTTGTATTACCAAATAGATTTAGGGTGATGGGCTCTTGTTAAATATTAAAAGAAAGAAGTGGATTTTTTTTTTTCCCCCCTTTTTTTCCCCCAGACTGGCAGCGCAGACGAAGCGTAACGTAAGGAGGCGAGGCTGGGGGGCCGGGGGGGTCCCCCGCTGTGAATAGCTTCCCCATCTGTCGGCAGGGCGATGCGGGGCCACGCTCAATGGGCGCCTTTGAGGAACCCCCGCACCTCCCCTCGCCCGGGGACCCCGGCCAGGCTGTGGGGGGAGGAGGGAGGGAGGTGTCCCCGAGTTGTCCTGGCAAGCCCCCGAGCCTGCGCCGGCCCCGCTCACCCGGCACAGGCAGAGCTTTTGTCTGGCAGTGGGGCAGCGGGCGGCCGCGGGGCGAGGGACGGGCACAGAGCCCCTTTGTGTGCAGCTGCACCCCGAGGCGAGCCGGGGCAGCGGCGACGGGGCGGGCGGTGCGGGGATGGGGAGGGGTACCCAGGGACAGGGAGTTGGTACCCAGGGATGGGGAGTGGGATGCAGGGATGGGGAATTCGTACCCAGGGACAGGGAGTTGACACCCAGGGACAGGGAGGGGGTACGCGGAGGTGGGGAGCCGGATGCAGGGATGGGGAACTGGTACCCAGGGATGGGGAGCAAGATGCAGGGCTGGGGAGGTGGTACTCAGGAATGGGAGTGGGATGCAGGGATGAGGAGCAGGACCCGAGGATGGAGAGCAGCGGCCGGCCAGGTTCGAGGGCCACGCGGGGCGATGTGTGCGCTGCTGCAGAGCCTCTGTGCAAACACGTTAATTTGTTTTCTTTCTTGCCTCGCCTTTCAGGGTAATTGGTTGCGTTTGAAGCCTTTGTGAAAGCCTTTGATTATAGTAATTTCAGCAGCGCGATCTACCCTGGATTCCTTCATCAGATTCTTTCACAGCTCGGGCGCTCGGGGCTGTAATTACCGAGCGGCGTGCGCCTGGCCGCCGTGCACGGTGCAGCCACCGCGGTGCCGCCACGATAACCACGGGAGACCCAGGACCCCAGTTGCTGGGGGGGCCGGGCAGGTGAGACCCCAGGATGGGGCAGGAGCAGCCGCACTGGTGCTGGGGAGCTTTGGGCTCTGCAGTGTCGAGTTTGTCGGGTCTCAGCTGGGGACGTGGGTGCTGCACACACCCAGGGGTGGGTGCCCGGTGCTAGTCTGGGCTCCCGGCTCGTCAAGGTCCGGGGTGCTGCTAATTGCTGCTCTGGAGGCTTCCCTGAAGCCACGGGGCTTTGTTGCTGATCTGATCCCACATCCCTGCTGGGGCTGGGACCAAAATCCCGTGAGCAGCCCAAGCGCCCGGCTCTCACTGCCAGGGATGGTGGGCAGCTCTGTGGGGTCGTCCCCTGACCCCGCTCCCCCATCCGTGTGCAGGATGCTGAAAGGGGGCTGCAGGAGAGATGGCGGGGCTCTGGATCACGGGTGTAGGGTTAGGATGAGGGGTGATGGTTTGAAGCTGCAAGAGGGGAGATGGAGATGAGATGTTGGGAAGAAATGTTTCCCTGTGCGGGGGGTGAGGCAGTGGCCTAGGGTGCCCAGAGAAGCTGTGGATGCCCCATCCCTGGAGGGGTTCAGGGCCAGGCTGGATGAGGCTTTGGGCAACCTGGGCTGGTGGGAGGTGTCCCTGCCCGTGGCAGGAGGTGGCACTGGGTGGGCTTTAAGGTCCCCTGCAGCCCAGACCCTCCTGTGATTCTGCGAGCGAGGCTTTGCTGCGAGGGGCTGGGCAGAAGCCCCCCCAGTGCATGCAGCCGGGGTCGGGCTCTGCCAAACCCACCGAGGGTGCTGGAGGGGGGCCCCAACCTTTGCTAACGGGGCCACCCCCCTCCCCTCGCTCCTGGCATTTCGTTCCCAGCCCCACGTAATGACCTCCGCAGTGGCGTGCCAGCGGCTGCCACTTCCAATTACCCACGCCTGCCCGGCACCGCGGGGGCTTCCTCCTCCCCGGGAGGATGGCAGCGGGTCGGGGGGATGTCACACTGGGGTCCCCCACCCTCCCCAGGGCTCCGGCTGCCCTGCCCCGGGGCACTGGAGCCGCTTTGGTTTCCAGAATCGTTATTAACCTGTTCGCGAGCTGTTCCCGCTCGCAGCTAAAATAGATCTTTAATCTCTGCCCGAAATAGCTCATTTGATGAGAGGCCTCCTTAAAGCTGACACATAAATTTAACCAGGCTGCCCGAGCCCTGCGCGGGGACGTCTGCAAACGCTCAGCAGCACTCGAATTCTTTTTTTTTAATTCCATCGTTAGGGACGCATCTGATACCTTATTTCTTCCATCGGGTCGTTCGTACATCATTTGCTCTGCGCCGGACTGTGGAGCAAAATCCCTGGCCCCGCTTGCAAGAAAAAGGATATTTTGTTGTTTGGGGTTTTTTTTAATAATGTTAATTTTCTGAATGGTCCAAGGGGTTTCTCCTTGGAGCCATGCCAGGAGCAGAAACCTCGGTGCTGGGTGGGATGCGAGAGACCTAAAATATTTCCTCCCTAAGTCAAGGCAGGCTCTGGGCAGGGGCAGCGGGGATGCTCGCCGTGCCGGAGCTCCGGTGCACCCCTGGAGCTGAGATGGGACGTGGTCCCCATGTACCTCCTGGTGTCCCCAGCACTGGGGTGGTCTGTCCCATGCAGGTGTGCTCAGGAGGGGCTCGTGCACCAGCATCCCGGCAGGGTGTGCATCCTCAGGCTCCATCGCCCAGGCTGGGGGATGATGGAGGAGCTGGGAGGCGAGGGACCCCCCCCCCAGGCATGGNGGGAGCAGAAACCTCGGTGCTGGGTGGGATGTGAGAGGCGTAAAATGTTTCCTCCGTAAGTCAGGCTCTGGGCAGGGGCAGTGGGGATGCTCGCCATGCCGGAGCTCCGGTGCACCCCTGGAGCTGAGATGGGACGTGGTCCCCATGTACCTCCTGGTGTCCCCAGCACTGGGGTGGTCTGTCCCATGCAGGTGTGCTCAGGAGGGGCTCGTGCACCAGCATCCCGGCAGGGTGTGCATCCTCAGGCTCCATCGCCCAGGCTGGGGGATGATGGAGGAGCTGGGAGGCGAGGGACCCCCCCCGGCATGATGCTGAGCGGGGTCCAGCCACCAGGGTCAGACCCCCAAGCTGAGGGCACAACTCTGCTGGGTGCTGGGCTCACCCAGGGCATCGTCCCCGCGTCTCGGCAGGGCAGGGGCTGGGAGAAGCCGCTGAGCCGGCGTGGGTCGGTCCTGCAGCCCCCCGCAGCCCCCTGCTCCCCAGCAGCAAAATAATCGCTTCCAGCACCATTATCCGTCGCAAACCCCGGCTTCCAATTTTAATCAGAGGAGCCAGTGTTTCTTTAAGATCTGCGGGTTTTAAAGATCACAAGAGGGGTTAGAGAAAATTACCCTTGACTCTTACATGCTAATGTAATCTCTAACCAGATCTGCAGCGCTGCAGCTAAAATTGCTTTTTAGATTAACATTTAATTATTAACAGGGCCCCCTGAAAGGCCCGGGGCTGGAGCGCGCGGAGGGGAGCGGATTAGCCGGGCGGGCTGGAGGAAGGTCACGGCGTGGCCGGCGGCACCGTGCCGTGCTTTATTGCAGCCCTCGGCACGGCGGCAGCAAACTTGCTGCTTTATTTTCCCCGCTGCTCCCCGTGATTTACGGCGGGGTGACCTTTCCCGCGCTCGCCTGTTGCAGGACCCAGCTGCGGCATCGCTCACCCTGCGCCGGGTCCCCTCCGCCCCCGCGGCCGAGGGACCGTAAATCTGGGTGGGAGATGGGCGGGAGCTGGTGCGGTGCCAAACGGCAGCACCGGCCAAAATCCTGCTCGTTCCCCTCTGTGCGGGGCGGGGAAGCCTTCCTCCCCAGCTCCTCCTCATCCTCGCAGGAGGGATGCTGTCTGATGGGGACCGGGCCATGGGGACTGGGGGTGGTGGCAGCGGCCGTGCCGGGACGTCTGCGAGGTCACACCAGTGTCCCCAGGGATGGGAGCTCCCCGGTGGGGTGGAGGGTTTCTCCTGCGTCCCAGCACGCGGGGACAAGGGACAGGGATGCCCCAGGTCACAGCAGGTTTGTTCTGGGCACGCTGGCGACTGGCAAATGGTTTTGGTTAATTTGTGGGTGCTGCAGGGCGCGAGGGTCACTGCTGGCTTCGGTCCCGCTCCCGCGCTGTCCGTCCGTCTGTCTGGCGCTGTCAGCAGCCCCCTGTGCTGCTCCTCGTCGGGGTGACCCTGTCACCTCCTGTCCTTGTCCCCAACCCAACGCTGTCTTAATAGCTGGGGGAAGATGCAGCGGGGTGACTGAGATGGCTTTGCAGCATCCCCAGTCCTGCCCCTCTCCCAGCCCCCAAAACTCTCTTTCTGTGGCCTTGCACCCCCGGACACCCCAACAGCACGCAGGGAGGATGCCACACGTGGCACCTGGATGGTGACCGAGACCTTGGCTTTTCCCAGGGGACAGGCTGCCCCTGCCCCCCTTGCCCTTCCCTCTGCCCGGCCGGCGGCACACTCCCAGGTCAGGCTCAGACTTTAAAATTCCTTTTTTTTTTTTTTTCCGCCCCACTCCCATCACATTTTCCTTTATCTCAATCCTCGCCTGCGAAAGCCGCTATCGACAGCTGCGCTGCCCTTATCTCGCCGGAGGGACCTTCGCGGGGCTCGGGGAGGAGATAAGCCCGACTTATCGGCCGCTGATGTCAGAGGAGGTGCCAAACCCTCCGTCAAGGGGGCTTTAGGCATAGAGGGTGTGTTGGGGTTTTGGTTTTTTTTTTATTAAAGTCACAAAGACCTTGGGCTTATAAATAGTGCGATGGAGAGATAAGGTTTGGAGAGTAACCCGCCCGGGTAGGGGACGGGAAAGAGCGGTTGGAGAGGGGATGGTGCTGGGACTGGGGAGTGGTGCTGTGGTGTATGGGGCTGGGGTCCTGGGGGATCCTGCTCTGGGTGTCCCCAAGGGACCCCACTCCTGGCATCCCCAGGGAACCCCGCTGCCAACATCCCTGAAGGACCCTGATTCCAGCATCCCTGAGGGACCCCACTCCCAGCATCCCCAAGGGACCCTGATTCCGGCATCTCCAAGGGACCCCGATTCCGGCATCCCTGAGGGACCCTGCTCCTGGCATCCCCGAGGGACCCCACTCCTGGCATCCCTGAGGGACCCCAATTCCTGCGTCCCCGAGGGACCCCGATTCTGGTATCTCCAAGGGACCCCCCTCCTGGCATCCCCAAGGGACCCCCCTCCCGGCATCCCCTGGAGCGGGACACTGTCCCGGCGTGCTGCGGTGCCGGCTGTGCCACTGGCCGGGTGCCGTTGGGGCCATCGGCACAGGCTGGGCAGGGGCCGTGCAGAGTCGGGGGGGTTCGGTGAAACTGCTGAGTGTTGTCTTTCCTGCTGCCAAAGAAAGAGCCAGAGCGGCTTGAACTAAATCGGATCCTGCTGATTGGAATTAGTTCCAGTGCAGATGGAGGTAACTAAGCCGGCGCTAAGCGTTGGGCCAGCCCAGCGCCCAATTCCCATCAGCTGATTCGGGGCTTTTCTGAGCGGCATTAACGAAATGCCAGCGCCGCACAGATGCCCATTGTGCCCAGCCGCCCACCCGCTCGCCTACGGGCGCTTTAGGGGACGGGGGGTACATCAGGACACGCGGCAGGGTGACAGGACGGAGGGTCGGTGTCGTGGCACGTGCGGTGCTGGGTTATGAGTTGTGCCCGTGAAGGTGGGGTGAAGCGCAATGCAGCTGTCGGAAAAATTGTCTCCCCTGTGTGACGCTGGGAGATGGGGACAAACCGGGTTCGGAATTAGTCGGTGGCTTTATTTAGTGTGGCACGTGGCTCCCGGGTGATGCCGGTGATGCTCCTGTATGGCTGAGGTCAGGATGGATCCAGGAGGGTGCTGAGCTGGGTGTGTGGTGGGGCTTGGAGAGCAGCAATGGGGACAGCACCCATCATGGGGGTGTCCCCAGGGGACCTGCGTTGCTGGGTCCCCAGGGCACCCGCATCTCCTGTCACTGGCCACCAGCATCCCCCCTTCCTGGGGGCTCAGCCCTGGCCCAGGGCCACATCCTCACCCTCGCCCCTGCAGCACAGGGATTTGGTGCCCTGCTGGTGGCCACATCCTGCCCTGTGGGGGTGGGTGACACTGGGAGATGGGGACAAAACCAGGCTCGGAATTAATCGGTGGCTTTACTTAGTGTGGCACGTGGCTCCCGCGTCACTCCCGGCTGACACCGGTGATGCTCGTGCCGCATGTGGCCGAGGTGGGGACGGCTCCGGGAGGGTGCTGTGCCGCTCGCCCCGTGCCACCCCCTCCCCAGGTCCTTTCTCCTCCCTCCCAGCCCCATTTTCCCTGGGGACCAGCAGGGACCCAACGCGCATCCCACAGTGGCGTGAGCCGCCCGTGAACCCTGCGCTGGGGCTGCAGGGACAGGGACACGGGGACAGGGACACGGGGACAGGGACACGGGGCAGCATCCTGGCCAAGAGCTGGCCTCGCTGCAGGGGAGGAGGTGACGTCCATGCACTAATCAGCCAGATGGTGACAGCCAGCGGGACACCGAGGTCACCGCGTGGGTGAGGCTCAGGTACGGTGGGACCCGGCGGTGGCCATGGGTGCCCCGGGACGGGNGCTCGGAATTAATCGGTGGCTTTACTTAGTGTGGCACGTGGCTCCCGCGTCACTCCCGGCTGACACCGGTGATGCTCGTGCCGCATGTGGCCGAGGTGGGGACGGCTCCGGGAGGGTGCTGTGCCGCTCGCCCCGTGCCACCCCCTCCCCAGGTCCTTTCTCCTCCCTCCCAGCCCCATTTTCCCTGGGGACCAGCAGGGACCCAACGCGCATCCCACAGTGGCGTGAGCCGCCCGTGAACCCTGCGCTGGGGCTGCAGGGACAGGGACACGGGGACAGGGACACGGGGACAGGGACACGGGGCAGCATCCTGGCCAAGAGCTGGCCTCGCCAGGGGAGGAGGTGACGTCCATGCACTAATCAGCCAGATGGTGACAGCCAGCGGGACACCGAGGTCACCGCGTGGGTGAGGCTCAGGTACGGTGGGACCCGGCGGTGGCCATGGGTGCCCCGGGACGGGTCCATCCTGGGGGTCGGGGCGGCAGGTCCCCGGTGCCGGATCCGGGCGGTGGGCACGCACCGGGGGAGCCGAGCTGCGCCGGGAGCGGGGCTGTGAAGTGAACCCCGGGTGCCGGCGGGGAGAGGCGAGCTCCCCGGCAGTCGAGTGCGCTGGGTTTCTGAATAAGCAGCACTTCATTCTCTTCAAACTGTATAATTTCTGCCTGATTGTAATGGCATATTTTAAAATTACCAGAAATCGAAGCCAGAAAATGGATACGGCGGCTTTTACTGCGCGCTGCGTTAACAAAGGAGATGTAATGCGTGAAATAAAAACACCTCCCTGCCCCCCTCCTCTTTTTTTTTTTTTTTTTTTTTTTTTTTTTTTAAGACAGTAATAGGAGAAAATTGGTTTTGAAACTGAATAAAAGTCCCTTTCAGAGGAAATCATTTCTTTCAGGGTACCTTTGCTGAAAGTAAAATAGTGAATAATGAAAGGTGGTTACGTGATTGTCGTTCATTTCCAGAGCGCAAGGACAGATGGAATCTGGGAGAAACGCGCGATTGGAATAATTGCATGGTAACAAGGCGCTTGTTGTGAAATTAGGATCTTAAGAAAGTAGTGAAAAAGGCTTTTACTCATGAATACTTCATTATTAGGAGAAAACAGCACAATTTGGGTTCTCCAGACACCTGCTTGGCGTTAGACGGCTTCTTCCCCCCCTCCTGCTCCCCGCACCTTTCACCAGCGGCTCTTCCCCGTGCCCCCAGCTTGCAGTGGGGGGGGGACTGGGTGTCCCACTGCCGTGGGCTGGGATGAGCCGGGGACCCCCCGCCCCGGTGACGGGGGCACGGGGCAGGAGCCGGTGGCGAGTGTTCGGGTGTTGTCTGTGTGCCGCGGTGCTGCGATGGTGTTTCCTGGGGTGCGGGGAAATCGGGGGAGCCCGGAGACCCCCGGGCACAGCTGGGGGAACAGCTCTGGGGGAGCAGCTCTCTGGGCTCTGCTGCCCGGCGGGTGACGGTCACAGGCTGTGCCCGGGGCCACCATACAGCTGCCAGTGCTGGGGTGCGTGGGAAACACCCCAGATGGCTACGGGAGGGCACTTTTCCCCCCGACGGAGCAGGTGAAGTGATGTCCCCAACTGTGCCACCAAACTGTTGCCACCCAGCCGTGCCACCCAACTGCGCCACTCAATTGCCACCCAACTGTGCCACCCA
>VZTO01023383.1:215739-266901 GCA_013400615.1 Syrrhaptes paradoxus | reverse complement strand
GTCCTGTGGCATTTGTGGGAAGTTTTCAAAATACAGGAAGTGGAAAAGGGGCACAAAGAGAGCTCCTGGTGCTTATTAGTCCTCTCAATTGCCAGCAGCTATGATGGATGAGGTGCAACAAGGGCTAAAATTCTCGCAACCATTGCACTGACTTGGCAGCTGTAGCTGTAGTGTGAGACTTTGATGGTCATCTGTTCAAGTATTCAGTGACTTTCACTGGTTCATATTGGATAGTCAAGACTGTGGATGCAGAAATCAAGTTAACCATTCTGGCGAAACTAATTAAAGAGTTGCAAGTCTCTTGGTGATTGCATTCATTTTTGATTTGGCAACAGCTGGAGAAAGTTTATATATCACAAATGTTTGCTACACACTAATTCACTAATCTTTATAGAGCTGGGAAGATTGCCAATAAAAGGAAAAGCAGTCATTTAAACTAGACTTATGTAGTTCATGCCCCAGTTTTTTGGTGTGGTTTTTTGTTTTTTTTCCCTGTGTTCAATGTCATCAGGGTATGTGGTTTTTGTAAATGGCCTGATCAAAGAAGTACAGCCAAAAATATCTTCCAGGGTCAAGTCCCTGGAAATTTAATTAATCTTAAGCATGGCCAACTCATTAAGCAAGTAGTAACTCTTATTCTAGGAAAATTTAGATCAGGCAGTTTTCTTGGTACCTTGTCTACACATTACTGGTACCTTGGTGCCCTGTCCTTTTTCCTAAAAAAAAAAAAAAAAAGAAGGAAAGAGGACAGGGATCAAACTATATGGTTACCACTTGCAACGTTCAACGGCATGACTACAAATTGAGAAGTTTATGTTTTGAAAAGCAAAATAAAATGATCCATTAAAATGATATGGAGTATTTCCAACCCTGTCATTGCTTGCTCGTAAAAGGCAAAGTGCCAGATGTCTGACTTGCTAGCAGGATGTTGAATTCCTCTGCTTAAGAAATAAAATATGATAAGATGGCTGTGAAAAATTCAGATTGTCAGGAAGACTTTCACTAGAACATAATAAGATCCTGCAGTCAGCAACAAAACAAGAGGATCAATGCAAGGATTCAGGATGTAGAGATATCATGGCCAGAAAGAGAATATTGATAGTTGCATTTTGAATAGCTGGGACGGGGGATTATGTGTGCATTAGCACAGACAAGGCACAATCTGATCAAATGCAACCTTTGTAAAATATTTACTTGCTTTTTGTCATCTTCTCACCCTGAACAATTTCATCGTCTTTTCTCCAGCTATCAGAAACACTCTAGCCAAGACTGAAAGCAAAAACTAATTTCTGTAGGATCAACGGGGCCCAAACAGAATAATGAATGTCTTGTATTTGCATCACACAGGAAAATTAAAGAAAGAAAGGACAATTTTCTTTACAACTCTCAAGAACAACTGTGGAATGAATGGTGAATTAAATCCTTGCCATAAAATCCTGGGGAGTTACAAACTTAGAGAAAAGCAAAATTTTTCTCTTAGTTTGGCAGGTTTTAGTGTAATTTCCATAGGCTTATTTTTTTCTGAAGAACTATCGAAATTCCTGTTTTATTTGGGTTTTTTTTTTGTTTTGTTACACATAGATATGAAAAATAACACTATGTTTACAGGTAACACAACCATAATAGGGCCAAAGCCCACAAATGTCACAGTTAGCAAATGGTAAAACCAGTTTTATTTACAAGACACCACAGCATCAGTGTGCGTTTATGTACCGGATCCTGAATCTTGGCTGATACTGTCAGTAACTAATTAATCAGCGATAACGTCTGCAATAAAGAGATAAGTGCAAAAGAAAATATTTCCAAGACCATTTCGTGTACACATACTTCTTCACAATGGACATAAATCAATGCAAATAAGATTTCTGCATTAATAGGCCAGAATTTTGTCTGTTGGAAAGATCCTCCCTTATGGATATCTAACCTAACAGCAACAAGATAAAACATCAAAGCCCTGCTTTGAGCAGGAGGCTGGAGAGATGACCTCCTGACATCGTAAATTATTCTGTGTTTCTGTGGTTCTGACTGCCCTGCATATATACAGATCTCGGAAAATCAGAGTCTCAACAAGCATGAACATTGGCATAAGCTACCCCAAAAAATGTTGGGTTTTGGAGATGTGGTGTTGCTTTGCTGATCCGTCCAACCAAAATAGAGAGCCCAGGGGCGTTCAAGTAGGTCAGAATCCTTGATTCTCTTCCCACTGCCCTCCATCTGTGTCCTTCTGAAGCACAGCCACTTTGATCCTATCTTGTGTCTTTGATTTTTCTGAATAATAAACATAACTTTGAAAAAATCCTCTATAGAAAAGTTTGATACATAATATTTCATCCCTCCCCGAATGATAAATTCCAGTTCATTTGAAATAATTAATTCCAAATAACTAAGATGACTGTGACTGCTGACTATTTGCAAGGTCCATGTGCAGTTGATGAAGCCCAGTGTACGAATATGGATCTTTTCCACACATCATCACAAAACAAGCTTCACTTGTATCCGTTTTGGGATGGCAGTGGTGCCAGGCAGAGTATAGACAGTCACTAGTTCACTGTGTAAATGGAAGCCCTCTTGGACAAATTCTCCAGCCTCAGTCTGTAGTCACTGGTGACTCTTGTCTGTCTGAAAAACTGAAGAAACTTCTGGAGCTGCTTTTCCATGCCTATTTATAAGGCTTCTCAACTTTCTCCCTAAAGGGAACGAACCTCCTTGGTCCTACTAATAAAGCATGGATTTTTGTTCAGTGTCTCTTCTCTCAATTCTTTGCATCCTTTTATCAATATCCTTTAAAACAGGGATTTCTGTAGGTCCCAGTACCAGGCTACAACAAACATTCCAGCAGGGGCACCATCCGTGCCAGTCACAGAGGCATATACGGTTCTTGCTCATCCTCCCTGGCATCTCCCTAAAAAGTAGCTAGCCAAGATCAGACTAGTTATATTTTCAAGTGATTTAATACTTAATTTTTTAAAATAATTTTTTTGGAAAAAAAATTATTTAATCCAAGTCTGTTTCTATGTGAGTCTATGAGGTTACATGCTACATTGGATGTTATTGCCCTGTTCATCCATAACTTTCAAGAGCCACACACTTTGCAGGCTTAGATCAGTAGAAAAGTATTGATCTAGGAAGGTTTCAGTGGACATTAATTAGTACACCAAAAAAGAAGACATGGCAAATTTTTCATCCCTTCTCTCTTCCTCAGATCACAGTTAGCCCTCCAGAGCAGGATGACAGAGTACAGCTGCTAACATACCCGGAACAGACTCACAAGTCTTCTCCTGCTCAGCCTAAACTCCACGTTTCCTAACCAGGACCTTGCTGGCCACAGCTGGTCACATCTGTTAATGTTTTGCTTACACCATGCAGCCAATCCTCACCAGAGATACTCATGAACCAGCTCCCAGGTATGAGCGCTGCCCTAGCAGAGGATAGGGAGCATCAATGTTGGGGAAATAAATTTGCTCAGGAAAAACCCAGGGAACCTCAGAGTGGTGGTAGAAAGCAAGGACTTGGGGATGGAAATGCATGAACAGATGCTGGGTTGGAGAAAGGAGGTATGGTGTATGGAGCTCTCGTTATTGGAAGAAGCCCTTGCACGGTATGCCATTGTGGGGATGAATAACAGGTGCCTTGGGGAGAGAGGGGTGGGAAGGAGGAGATGGAGGAACTACCTGCAGTGACTTTGTAAAGAATTATCAAAAGAGAACAGAAAATAGACATCTCGTTTTTGATGTGCTGAAGTGGTCTTATCCTCTTGCATGGAATTTTCACAGAAGCACGTACACTTGTCTGTTAGGTGCAGATCTTTTCCTTAATAGTCATCATAAAAGACAAAAACCCACACAGCTATTTGAGCTGATACATTAAATGATGTTTACTTTTGGGACTGAAATTTTCAGTCTGCAGTTTTTAAAATGTGCTTTACGAAATGCTGTATAAATTAGCACTCTGGATTAAAGACATATTCCACCTCTGCTCTACATTTTTTGGAAATTGCATTTACCTCAAAACCATACAGGTTTCCTTCCTCTTTCTGGGTTGTGATCCAACACACTGTGCCTCTGAAATGTCCAGTACGCAGAGCTGTGTGTCACCATTCCTTAGTCTGCTTTATTCTCTCCTACATCATTTCCAAAAGGAGTGGAAAGAAATTTACTCTCTTCACTCTGCTGATATTTAGAAAGCTGATGTCACATTACTTTTCATGTATTTCCAAGTTTCTCCATGCTGAGTGAACTTTTCATCTTTTAAAATGCTAGAGGCACACCATAGGGTGCATGAAGCCAAAGGAACAACTCTTGATGATTCCGACATTGCTGGTATTTAAAAGTTCCAGAGTAACATTTCGAGATACTTCCCAAATTCACAGAATAGTTTTCAATTATTCCTGTTGAATCCAATTTTCACCTGACACATGAGGGAGTTTGATACAGTAGGACAGAAATAAGTCTCAAGAGGTAGAAGAAGACATCATTTTTTTTCCTCCACAAGAAAAGCAGAACAGTAAAAGATGTAAATTAATTTTCTCCATATTAATCCCATGCTATTTCCTTTTGTTCTGAAGAACGGTTTACTTTTCTTTGAAACATCACAAACTTTTAAAGTGGCTTTGAAGACATGAAATAAGCTGAAGTCTATAACACTTGAATATTAAACAAAGAAGATACCCTCCCACGCACCCTGACCCCAGCTGCCTGCCGCTCTCCAGCCAACTCAGCAATGACTTGTCCCATCCCACTCTACAGCCACCAGCCCCAGGGGCTCACCTCTTTGCCCTTCAGGAAAGTCACTGGCATGAGCCATTTAATGGGGAGGGGTTCATGTAATGTTTTGGGCCTCCTAGGGCAGGGAGAAGGCCAGCCCCCCTCTGTGTGAGTGTAAGAAAAAAGGAAACTTCATCCACTTCTGCAGCTCCCCCACCAGCCTAACGACAGTTTAATTGTTTTTAGCATATGGTCTGCCTCAAGCAGCAGAGGTCAAACAATCAAACATAATGCAAAGGACAACCTGCTGTCTCATTTGTGTGACCCGAGAAAGGCAATGAAAACAAAATTATATTCAACTGAGCAGAGGATAATAAGATCTGTGAGTTACAAGTGGAGTGGGAATTCTCCGTGCCCTGTCCTGATAAGGGCAATTAGAGAGGCATTATCACAATAAAACCAAGGGTTCTCCAATAACCAGGCACACTGCTGGCGAATCCTGCTGCTGCTCACAGATCACAGTCCAAAGAAGGCAGAGACAGACAAGCTGGTGTCTGAGCATCACTGACTACTCATTTTCATCAAAGAAAGAGAATTGAACAAGAATACACACAGGTAAATGAGGACATTTAGAAAAAGAATTAGCCATTAAGGACTTGTAGCTTTACAATCCACATGGTTTTCCATGACAATGGAATGACTGCTTTAGATGTGCCTTTGTGTTTCTAGCTCTCCTCCAGCCTTCTCTTCAGAGAAACTGAGACCCTCCCGTGGTTGAGAATTCTTCTTCCCCCCCAACCCCGCAGCTCCTGGAGTGAGAGAGGACAGGAGAGAAAACTCAGATCTCAGCTTCCTAGAATTCTCAATTTTCAGACTCAAGATCCAACTCTAAACGCTATGTCATGAATATTCATGTTCATACTCCTTGTGGCACTCAAGATACACAACCAAACCTGTTCCTTTGCACATTAATCACGTAAGAGTCACATGTGTGGTGGAAGAACTAAGTGTAAATTAAGGGCATCTGATGACGGGGCACCAGCCGCTGCTGCGGCTGTTGACAATGCAAAACAGAATAAAATAGGCCAGTGCGTAGAAAACATACCTCTCCTTCACAAAGTGAAAACGTTCAGTTCAAGTATTTCATGAAGCAATTTCTTATTAGCCCTAATCAGTGAAGAGGAATAGATTCAAGGACTGCTGTACTGATGAACACTGAACTCAACTGTCTTGAGGAATGATATCAAAACCTAATGCAAAATATAGACAGGAATTAAATACAAGGGTGGAAATTCAAGTGAAAATAAAAATTAGAATACAGGGTGATTTTCAAGTGGTTAGAAAGCCAAAAGGGAGCTTCAGAAAGCATAATCCAACTCTTGTAAAGAGAAAAAAAAATACATTAAGAAGAGTAAGAGGTGCGGATGCAAGCTACAAGATCAATAGAAACTGGAAAGGTGTTAACTAAGGACGTCAAGAGAAGACAAGACAGACTTCGCATTTTCAGAAGCAGAAAGCCTTTCAGCAAATAAATGATTCAGATGGGCTACCAGGAAACAGAGTCATTTCAGAGAAGCTAAAGTCCAGGCTGTGAAATCCTTGCTCCTCCGGAGTAGTTCCCTACACCTTCAAAAGCCCTATTGATTCCAACAACTGATTTCCTAAGAAACTCCAGTGAGAAGTACTGTATAAGGTGGTTATCATGAGCTAGCCCTAATAATTTGTTTTCTTCAGTCCTTTGTGTTTAATAAAGGAGAACTACAGGAAGATATTTGTGCAGAGAATACCTGGTCATTGCTGGATTAAATTTTTTGTTTCTGGGATGTTACACTTCTGTGCTGAAGTATTCCAGCATTAAACACAGGTGAGCATTATGTTACCCTCAGAAAGTCTTTTACCTGAGCGATCTCTGAAGGAATAAACCTGTCACATCAAGGCAAATGATCAGCTCTGATCTTATGGCTGTGTAGCGGATTACTGAGTGGCAGTTCATTGGGTTGCGATTGATGTCTATGAATCAGATTCAAGGAAAATATTTCAAGATGTTTGTCTAAAGTTCAGATTTTATTGACACAGACAGGGTCGTGGAGGAGAAAATATGCGTGTCTCTTGGCTATCTCTGGGGTTAGTATGGCATCCCACACAAACAGCACCTCTGCAGGAGCTTTGTGTCAAGAGCTTGACTTGAATATCACGCAGCGTAACGCTGTGAGTGCTGTTAGGAAGACAAAGACAACGCCGTGGCATTGAACCGTCTCAGAAAATGCCAGCAGTCAAGGTCAGCATCATAAGTGCTCCAGATGTGTAACAATCAGAATTAGTCCGTTGCTGAGAAAGGTGATTACAAGAGTAAGGTTGACTCACCTCTGCAGAAAAGTGTGGCTTGTGTGGTGAACAAGCCTGCCTGTGACTAATCTCTTCCAGAGAACAAGGACCAAAACCAGACTGCTTTTTTTTTTTTTTTTTCCCCAGAAACACGATGTTGATAGTTTGCATGGTTTTTGTTTTCTGGTAGGTGATTTTAAACTCTAGCTACTAACCTTCACTGGTGAACAGCACCTTGTAATAAATACAAGAACAAAGCCAGGATATCACTCAGGTATTACAGCAGGCTAATAACTTCAAATACTTCTGAAGGGAGCATTGTGAGATAATCTTCCTGCTGCCATGTGTGAAAGGGCATGTTCTGATCCAGGGAGAGCTGTTCACTGCAGATCTGGTCCCTCCTCCGTGAACTGAAAAATGCCACATCCTGCTTTCCTTGGGGCACAGCCAACTCTGCTAGCGATGGACGAGGAAGAAGGCATAGCTTGCACTGTAATAGTCCGCTCCAGTGTCCATGATAACAGATATTTCAGGGAATTATGTTAATTTTATTCCAAGAGGGGACAGAGAAAGGAAAACCTGGGTGTGACCTGCCCCTATCATGACAATTGCGTGTAGTTGGTCACGACACGGGAGCTCATAGTCTCCCTACATGGCACCGGGTGAAGCAGGCAGTGATGTTTCTAGGAGGCGGTATTTCACACATAGCAGGGATGTAGAACAGAGCTGACAGACAGCCTGAGCACAGGCACAGGTATAAAGCCCAGTGTGATTCACTTTGGGGGTTATGAAATGCACTGCAGCTGTGCACTGCTCTCCGAACGCCGTGCTGGGGCTAAGCAGGTCATCTGCTGCTCTGATGGGAAACTTTTATCTCCTCAAACTCCTGTGATAAATTATTTAGTCCCAAACGGGATTCCAAATAAATTTCCAATTTATTTAGCGAATAAAAGGCAAGCAAACAGCGTGCTGGGCTCATATGGCAAAAGAGATGAGCACCTTACATTTCCTTTTTCCAGTTTTTATCCCTCATGTCCATACATATTCATGATAACAGGCGGGTCTATGCCAATAAGTTCCAGTAACACTGTGTAATCAACATTCCAGTAACTTTCCAGACCCTCCCCACAAGCTATTCACACTTTCTTAACACTGTATAATTAACTTTCCAGTAACTCTCCAGACCCTCCACCCAAGCTTTTCACACTTAACACTGTGTGATTAACATTAAATTGGCAACAGACATGAACTATATACATACCATTCCACTACCCACAATTATACAAGGACAATCAAAATACTCAAAGGCCACCCTCACAAAGAGGGCAACGTCCCATTATATGTCCTCATTGTTTCATATTGACATGAATCACGTGGACATATTTCACACTCCCACAGCATCTCCTGAGCACTGTGTTGCATTCCTCCTTTATTGTTCCCACTTTTCATGCTCCTCTGGGACATGTGTGTGGGACCAGTTCTGACTGCTGTAATCTCTGAAGTCTGTGAGTTTTGCGATAGGTTCTGGTATCATTAAAGACATCCCTTCACCGGCCTCCCGCCATGCTTTGCAAGGAAGCACAAAGGTGAGAAAGGTTAGTTCTTCAGTACGGATGGTAGCTAAACACATCTGAAAGGAATTGAAGTTTTCGTGCCTCTGCACAATGGTGATGTCCTTTCTGCACTGGAGTGGCAGTGCTCTTGCGTGCTGATATCCCACAGCAGACAAGCTCCTCTACTTTATTTATAAATCCTTTCTGAATCCAAGATAGGTGAAATCACAGGATTTGCTTCCTGGAGTGTAAATAATTTCTGGTTGCCCACAATCATATTTCTCAGTGTCTTCATTCGCTTGCTGCTTTGCCCTTACGGCACAATCCAGTTCTTTATCTGTTTGGAGGATGAGATGCCACCCCTCATGTCACCCAACTTTATTTAGGGGTTGTAATTTTGCCGATTCCCAAGTCAAGTGAGCCAAAAACCCGAGATTGCTCCAGAATGCATATGGGCAGACTGTCTTTTTTGTAATGTGCATTTCCTGAGGTATCCTTGGATTCCTTGAGTCAAGATAATTAGTGCTTTTTATCAGCTGATCTCCAGCCTGTTTTGTGACTCAGTAAAAGGACTAAAAATGTTCTATTTGTTTTACTGTTTACAGAAACAATATTTGACTCTGTTTCTATTTGGCTGCATTTTATTGTCACACTTGTGACACACAATTAGCTGTGCCTTTTATAGAGCTTGGAGTTAGAAATGGCATTGAAGCGTTCATTAAAATGTTTGTTTCTAGGGACACGCTCTGCCAACTCTACTCGACTGTGAATCTCCATATTTCTGTTTTCCTTGGTAAACCCTGTCCTACTCTCTTAAAGTGAGCAGAGATCGGATCTCAGGATTTTAGTCCTAGGAGAACACAACATGTTTGTTTTCTTAGTTGAAGTATAAAGTGAAATAACTTCAACTTTACAGTTTCTCATCTTATGAAAGATATAATCCAAAACTCCTTCATATTTACCATTGTGTTATTGATATTGTCATCTATGACCCTTGTGTCCAACAAGCCTTCAATTTGTGTGGCCTCACAGTGAGACTATTACTGAAAAAAGGAAACACACACAAGTTCCTCCTGGAACACCTCTCTGTTTTGTTCTTGAAAAGTGGACTGTAGCTTCTCTAATTCACTTTGTGCTCTGAAAACATAAAATATTCTCAACCACTGTTGAGCTTTCAAAATTCCATCTTTTTGCATGGTAAATCTAATATTTCCCATGAGGTCAAGCAAATGACAGGAGTAGGTACTTAGACTCTTAGTGCATTAAAGCAACTTTTTATTTGGCTGTATCCTTTAGAATTTGAGGAATGGCAATTACTCTTTGAAATTTCAGAAACTGATAGAATACAACCTTTATTTTTTTAAAAGGATATTATCAGAGGCCTCAGTTTAGGAAGTCAAGGAGGACTTGCTTAGCTATATGATTAACCACTAAAAAATTTTCTCCTGTTCTACCAGCATAGCTTCTTTTCTGCCTGGGTACAATCCACATCTTATCCAATAATTTTTGTAAACTCACAATATCCTGAAAATTTGGAAATGGAAAGCTGATTCAGCGAAGCTTATAGCGTATAACTTCAAAAGATGCCAGACTGTTGGCCTTCACAGGGGTCTGAATGTCTGGTTACCATACATTTACTCTTGTACTGCCAGAACCACCCTTGGCAATCAGCTAAAAAGTTAACTAAAAATATTCAAGGCATACAGGGCTACTGAGTAGAGCAGGGTAATTTTGACAATGTTTTTACTTTGAAGAGATCACACAAAAGTAGAAAGCTGACTTTCTGTCTCAGAAGCTAGTCTTTTATATGACTGAGCTAGGCCAGTGAAGAGTTAATTAGACCAGTGCTTGGGGCAATGAGTAAAGCACATATGAGTCTGGACATCAATTCATGGTCAGACGTGTCCTTTCTCTTTTTGGTTGCTCTTAACCCCCAAGGACTTCCCATGTGCAGTAAACTCTGCACAGTTGCCTGCGCATCCTGCAGGTGAGTCCGTCTTTCCATAATTTCTGGAGGGTTGGCTCTGGGTTTCCTCTCTGCCAGCAGCTGCCTGTTTGCTTGGCACCTCTCTTCTACCTCTCTCTGTCCCTGGGAAGTTAGAATCGTAGAATCATTAAGGTTGGAAAAGACCTCAAGGACCATCAAGTCCAACCGTCAACCCAACACAACCCAACCCACTAACCCATGTCCTGAAGCACCACATCTGCAAACCTCCAGGGATGGTGACTCCACCACTGCCCTGGGCAGCCTGTTCCAATGCCTGAGCACTCTTGCAATGAAGGAATTTTTTCTAATATCCAGCCTAAACCTTCTCTGGTGCAACTTGAGGCCTTTTCCTCTTGTCCCATCACTTGTTCCTTTAGAGCAGAGCCCAGCACCCCCCTCACTGCACCCTCCTTTCAGGCAGTTGTAGAGAGTGATGAGGTCTCCTCTCATCCTCCTCTTCTCCAGTTGTTTAGTTGTTTGCTCTTGGCATGCTCTGTTGGTTTCATGATAGGCAAACTCCTGTACTCTTTCCCTGAGGATCAACTAGATTCAAAGCACAGCTGCCAGGACAAGGCTTCCTTCCTGGTGTTCAGCTGAACCTTTCCAGAAGACACAGTACAGGAATAGCAAATGATAAACAAATTAACCAAACCCCACCCGTGACAAATCCTGAGGACCCAATCTGGCAGATTTATAGAGGTTAAAAAATCCATTCGAGTTACAAGTTGCACTACACGGCAGACGGAGACTTACCACCTTTTGAAGCAGTGTCTTGAGAAATGTACGATGCATTCCTACCTGCACTGGATGTTTGCAGAGAACAGAACAAAATAAAACCTCTGCAAATGGTAAAATAATACGTATTTTTCCACTGTATTGTTAAAGCAACTTGAAAGCACACCAGTGGTAAGAAACATTATCTATTCCTTACTTATTAAGCACACAGTGTGCTTCCTGAGAGATCAAAAGTGCATTCATTTTGAAACTCTTTTAAGGCTGCAGTCCTCAAGCCTTCTGCATCATGCTGCACTGCTCCCAGACTAGCCACATTCTGGNAAAAAAAAAAAAAAAAAAAAAAAAGCGATATTCCTTATTGGCCACCCATTCAGAGTACTTGGCAACTAAGAGGTTGCCGATCAATTTGAAAGCAGGTGTTTGTTATAAGCTCTTTCTAGCTGACACCATCCAGCACAAAATGGGTTTCCATTCTAAAGGGAAATTCAGGGTAGGTTGCATAATGCTGTTTTTCTCTCCTTCAGTGTTTGCTATTGATTTCGATTTGAAAAGAAGCTGTGAATATTTTGAAAATAGTAAATCCTCATCAAAATAGCTATTGACAAAAGGCTTCAGCAAGCAACAACCGAATTTCAGAAGATGCAGACTGCATGGTGACAAAGGTTTAGAACAAAGTAGATAGTGATTTTTTCCAAACAATTGAAGATTTTTTTTCTTTCTTTTTTGCTAAGTAATAGGCTAAGTAATAGCCTATTAGAGATGGACTAAAGCACTGAAGCTTTGGACAACTAATCACACTGACTGACAAGGCAAAGTACATGCTTGGCAACTACCATTCAGTAAATACAGCTTAAGTGAAATTATACATTTTGAAAAGCAGTGTTTCAGGACTTCTTATCCATTAAACCTCCTGTCACAAAATGTCACTGATGCCAAGAATTTACTGGGTATAAAAATTATGAAACATTTATGTGGATGGAGAGAACATTCATACTCCCATTAGACTGGACAAAGATTAGCATTTTTTTTTTAAACTGGTGATGTGATCTTTGATCTTCTAGTTAAATAAGTAAGAATGGCTCAGGACTACAAGTTCATGTTCAGAGAAAAAAAACACTTACCAAATTTATGGAGCAGAAGAAAATAATCAACTATCCTGCAGCTGGTTACTGTAGGACTTCTTGTGACTTTCTGGCAAGCACCTAGCACTAGCCAAGTTTAAGAGGGAGGTTAGGGACTCCTTGCACCAGGTTTCAGCAAGCATAAAGTCATACCTATTGTGCCTTGAGCTTCATCCCTCTCTTGACAGTTTCTGTTATTAAGATTTGCAATTTTCTTCTCCTCTTCTGTTTCCATCTTCCAATTTTGCTTCATTAATTCCTCTTAGCATTGTGTGTGAAGCTCTTTAGAACTATATCCAGGTTTTTCTTACCTGTAATATGTGAAATTTTTCATCACTTCTTTTTTTGTTTGTTTGTTTGTTTTATCATTTGCTCAAATATTTTTTTTCTAATTGTAAGTCTACCTGCTGATGTTGCTTGTTTTTTCAAAAAGTCTAAAGCATTTATTAATTTTATGTCTTCTGATCTTAGAATAGATCACTCTTTTTCCCAGAAAATTCACGGAGCTTTTTTCTGTTACTGCTCTAGAAAAAGGTTTTATTCAATTACCAGTTTTGAAAGGATTTAGCAGAAGAGAAATGAAGCTGACTGCCCTTAATGTTTTCACAAAAATAATGATTTATCATCTTCTTTCCTTGTTCTTGCTCTCATGCAGCATCCTTGCATTAACAATGGTAGCAGGAATTGTTAGTACACACTGTTCCTGTGAGCTTGTTATGGTTAATAAATCACACCCTTATGGTTAACACGTAGGGTCTGTGTTGCTCCTGTGGCTTACTCAAGGCTCTGCTTTCACACACACACAAACAGAGGACACCTGTCTGTTTTCCCAATAGATACATTTTCTTCTGTTGTCATTTTTCTCAGAATCTCTTCAAAACTGCCATTTATGGGATGAGTCTTGTTTACTGTGCTTGCTCTTGGAAACTGCCAGGAGCGCTAGTTCTCATGCTTGGAAACACTGAGCTGGAGTGTTGGGATTTGGTGTTGATAACAGAGAGAAAAAGAATCCAAACTGAACCACATCTCTTGTATTGGCTGTTTAGTTTGTCTGGCCGGGCTCTGTCATTTTGTCTTGGCTTCTGGCTTTAGAGTTCACTTTAGAGAAGATAAATGAGGCCTTTCTGGCGTGGATGCCACAGAAAAGAGGAAACGAATGTATTTCTCCCACTCCAAGAATGAGGAGGTGCCGAAAGGCATTCTTGCGACAGATTTATAAACTCAAACTTGACACCCAAGTGATTGCGGTATCACAGGATGCGGCACATGGCCAAAATATGGAGGAATTCCCATTTGGTATCATACAAGTTTTGACGATACAGTCACTGATGACTATTAAAAGGCGTGTCTGGATACACCGTCCAGTTCAGGACATCCCTGTGCTGCTGGAGGTATTTACCATGAGGAGGATATCTCTGTAATTCTACCTGCTCCGTCTCTAGCTCTCTGCAACTAGCCACACTCCAAATCAGAAGGCTGGATGCATTTGGAGGAACAGCTGTTACAGCATGTTTGGAAGCTTTCATGTTGACCTTCTTTCTGACCTTCTTCCTTAATCAATACCCGTCCTCTCTTCCTGGCTATTCTTTTTTCTGAATGCAGACAAGATGACTATTGTCAGTGTGGGATAAGAACCTTTCAGAGAGATGTGTTGTCACTGAACAGAAATGTGGTGCTTGTGTCAGTAATCATGCGAATTGGAAAACCCTGGTACTTAGTGGGGAGTGCATCAGCACTATTTACCTTCATTAAGGAACATTCTGTTGCTTTTGTGTATCTACAGACCTACAGTTCTTCCAGCTGCTGAAACAGCTCCTGAATCCGCTAGCGAAAAAAATCTTGTCTAGCAGAAATGACTGCTTTCCCCCTTTTGCAAAAACTGTGCTCCTTCCGTTCTTATGCCCTTGTGATTTGCTATTGCCCATCTTCTGATTTTAGAGTATTTTGGCATATTTGGAATTACTTCATTCCTCTTGTTACCATGCATCAAGTAATCATAAAGAGAGTGTTCTCAGAGGGCTAAGGAGTCACAATTTTGTGAAAAATGATCCACGAGTATCATAAAAGTATCTCCTCTATTGATTACAGGCTCCTCCATAATTAAAATACTAAAATAAACGACACAGACATTGATGGATAGACATTTGAAGCAGCATGTAATTATTTTGGTCTGTCCTGTTTATGAGAAGATTCGCTGAGGAACTGAAGTGAGCTGCTGAAGAAACAGCAAATATATCTGTGTTAGGAGACCCCATGAAACCTGGGTTTCTTTATGGAGCCCACTACCCAAACAAAGTGATCGCTCAGCAGGAAAACACACAGTCTGACTTTAACAACATCTCCAATGCTTGGCTGAAATGCAGGTCAAAGGGAGCCAGGAATGCAGAAGCCGAATGAGCAGAAAGTGATTAGTGATGCCGGGAAATGTCAGCTTTGCTCTGTAGTGAGCTGTGTCGAGTTGCAGTCGTGCTATGGGAGAAGGAAAAGGATCTGCATGGGGCTATGGAGGGAGAGGGAATTAGCCCATGGGGCAGAGCTGTGGATCAGCCTTCTTCTTCATATCGCTGACCGACTTCCATAGTGCTCAAGAGGATGAACTGGGCAAAGACCAGTCTCTCACTTGCACTGTATCTGTTCAGCATTCAGTAAGCTGGGAAATTATCGGTTTAAGAGAGATGAAGAAAAAATAAGAGGAAATTTTGGTGAAAGACGTGGGTAATTGATAGGACACTGGAACAGACCATCCTGTTACTTAACTCTAGATACATTTACAATTTTAAAGTACTTTTCCTCCCACAGCTAGCAATTGCTATGTTTCATTACAGTCATGCGTGTCCTCTCCTTTGTCGGTATCAGTGGATTTACAGAGAATTAAGTGTTGCCAGGAACAATTTCCCAATACCAGGATTAGCTCTGCAAGCTTCCACAAATCCCCTGACAATGAACAGTACACTCAGTAGAAAACTTGTTAGATCAGGTGCTAAGATTTACCCAAAAATTGTTCCTTGAGTCAGCATCTTTTTTTCATAATTTTTCTGGGCATATTGTGTTTTATTATCTCGTCGTGGATGGTTGTTAAGATTAGCAAAACTGCCGAGTGACACTTAATTTCAAGGCCATAAAATTTTAGTGGTCCCTACTGTACGTAGCTCTGGCAACTCTAATTCATGAAAAGAAGGTTAACTTCTCTTCCAGAAATAAAACACAGCAATTAAGATCTTATCACTTCATGTCTCTGGACTGGCAGGTAAAGCTTATGCATCTTACAATTAAGTGAGTTTGAAAGTGAGGTGAGTGAAAACTTGAGTCTCTGTCAATATGCTGATTAAAATAAAAAAACGGAAAGTTGCTTGGTATGTTCATATGAAAATACTCACATCAGCCCTGGGGGTGTCAGCAGACCACAGCAAGTAAATATTTTATGCTAATTAGAGGATGAAGAGTTCATCTCTCCATCTGTTGGGACCTTGTACTGGATGGAGCCTGGACGCTGCCCAAGCAGGAGGTCAGCAGAACCAGATGAGCGGGTTGGCAACAGCCTGGATTCAAGGTCCGTGCTTCTGCATCCCAGCGAATTTCACCGGTACGGAGCTGTTTGTGGGTGTCCAGGCTCCACCTCTGCTCAGATCCCAGTCTAAGCATAAAGAAGGATTCGGAATGGTGTGTTTATAACCTCACAGGCACGCAGGTGTTGTAATCTTCAATGATGGCATAATGGCTCCAAGCAAGATTCAAAACCGAATGTTTAGACTTCTCAGAGCTCAGGGAAGAACATATCTTCCACATCATAAAAAGAAGGATTGGTTTTCGAATGGAGAAATAATAGTTTACCTTCTGAAAAAAAAGACCAGTTAGTGTTTGAACACCAAAATGTTGCTCTCAGCATGGGTTTTGCTCTGTCTTCTCTGTCATAAACCTAGTGCTTCAGAGACCTTAATGCTTTGAGTTTGACAGCATCCCCAGTTACCTGGCTGTATTTTTGATTTACCCCCTAGGAACTAAGGCCCAAAGAAGCAAAAACAAAAATTCTCAAAAGCATTCACTAATCCAGGACGCTTAATTGAACAACATGGGGACATCTTCCTCCCGAACACTTAGCATTTCATAGGACCTTGTATGCTCAAAGCCCAATTTTAAGGGATTTCAGCTGCAGCTGCATGCGCAAAGCTTCCACGGTCCTGCTCCTGGGTATGCCCTGATAGCACACTGAAATACCAAACTAACTCACCGTCAGTGGCCGGCTCTGAAAGAGCTGAATTTTTCCTCTTGGCTCTGTTTGAATTTGTTTTTAAAAAGGACTAAACCAGGACTTCATGTGCTGCACAAACCTGGTTCATTTTTCAAGCCCAGTTAAACTTGCAGGCTAGCAGCTAGTGGAAGCAAGGACTGGGGGAAGCCAGAAAACACTGGTGAGGTTTGGATTTGCTTGTCTCTATTTGTTTTAGGGGGATGAGGAGCTCTGTGCAAAAGCTTCTGTGTGAGGCTCTGCGGGCAAGAGGCAGAGCCTGGCTGCTCAGCAGCGAGTGATGCTCCAACAGCTGGTCCCTGCTTCCTCGGAGAAGGGACACAAGTTATATCGGCCACAAAGCTAAAGACCCTTCACAGAATCCTAAAACAGTCTTTCCAAGGAACATTTCATTGCAATTTTTCTGCTGTAGGTAACCACATGCTTTGCCTGTGCCCAGAGCTGACCTTGTCTCAAAATACATATCCAGAAGGGAGGGCAGGTGGGGGGAAGAGTGGAAAAGATTTCGTTTGTGCAGAAAACTTTCCTCCGTGCACTTTGTCATTCCCAGCCACTTGATTTTGCAGCTAAGCATATGTTTTTTTAAATGTAAATTATTTTGGATGCATAGACACCAAACACACCTAGCAAATACAGCAATTTTAAAAAGCCTTGAAAAATACCATATCCCAAAGCCTGAAATAATTAAGCAATAAATAATTAAGTCAATCTGCTCTGCAGGATCTCTCCATCCAGTGCTGACAAAAATTCATCAGAACCTGTAATACCCTTCACCCCAGATTCAAATGTACTAAAGACTCTCATTAAAATTAACAGGTGCCTTTATTATGCAAACTGCACAGAAAAGGAGCATCACAGAAGGATTATTCTCTTCTTTCTTGTGTAATTTGTGGTAAAGGTAACACCATGTGTCACAAATTCTCAATAACTTGATAGGTAATGTCTTCTACCTGCAAAGAAACATGCAAGAAGACTCTTCAACACTCTCAAGTTTATTTACATCTATAGATTCAGCTATGTTTTCACTTTTGTGCTTTGAGATAAACAGGACTGTCCAAAGCAGGAACAGACTGTCACAGAGATGGCATTGCATGAGTCCACTTTCCCAGCTCCTTTATCAGGCTCCCCCTGTTGCTGTACATCTGCAGTTATTATCTCTTTCTACAGAGTTATCTGCTGTGTTGTGCATTGCTAATTTCATATGCAGCAGAGCTTTGTAACTTTGCAGACACCGTGCTCTGTCAGAAGACCTTTGGGACCAGAAGATGCTGTGCAGCTTGAGCTTGTTAAACTGCCTGTGACACGAGTGAGAGCTGCTCGTGAAGATGAGAGACAGAGGGTGACCTCAATGAATACCAAATACAGCAACTTTAAAGGAAAGTTTGCCCGCAAGAAACTGCATCACTAACTGACTGTGTAACTTGAAATTGTCTGTGGGGATATGTGTGTGCATATATGAAAAGAAAAGAATGCTTAATGCATCTAGCCTTGAAACATCAGTAAAAGCTCAGGAAATGACGAACTTTAATTTTTTATTTATTCCCTTGAAAGGGATTCTAGATAATTTTTAAAAGTTGATTTTTCAATAGAACAGAAGCATTGCGTATTATAAAAATTCTCCCACCCCTTCATTATTCACCCATGACAAACTGCAGTAACAAGTTAATGGGGAAAATGTTCTCAGTTCACCAACCAGCCTTCTTTTCCCCATTCCACCTTCAGTGCAGGTTCCTACAGCCCAGTTTACATGTCTTTCTGTTGCCTGTGGTTTTTTCCTCTGTTTTAGCTCCCCTCTCCTTTCCTCTAAACAGTTTAGAGCTGGTTGCCTAAATGTATATGGTATGATCACACGTCTCTTCGTAAAGACTGAATTAAATGTAATTGTTAGACTCACAGTTCTACCAGTTAGGATCAATTGCTCATTTTGTCCCATCAGGTTCCAGTATGTAATTGTTCCAGTATTTCTTTTACAGAATGAACAAGCTTATTTTACTCAGAATTGCAGTTAATTCCTGTTCTCCTTCTGATTATATGTCTTTTACTTCTGCTTCCAAGCCCTTGAATCAGAGACTTTTCAGCACTATATCAATGCTTCGTACCCCTGCTTTTCCTGACAAACTCAGGGTATAATGCAGCAGGATTTTCTAGCATTTATACCCATTTTGACCCCTATTTCTGAAACATTATTTTCAGTTGCTTAAAACTTAGCCAAACTTGAGCAAAACTTCTCCTGCCATTTACAGGTAGTTTAGAATTATTTTTTAAAAGCTTCAGTAGATTTTCTAAGTTACAGATTCAGTTCACGTCTGCCTTTTCCTCCTCATAAGTGCCAGCTGTCAGTGAAGGCTCTATGTAAATTTGTCATTCTGCAAGCTCAGGGCTCCTTGGGACTTCCTCTGTCATTGCAGTTCTGGGCTGCTGCTGGCTTTGCTGGAACTAAAATCTGGGGACGTGAATGTTTGAGCAGAAGTCATTCGTTTTCTTCTGTCTCCAGCCTAGCTACAACCCACTGCGCTCTCTTAAACTGCCTGATGGGATGATGCCACCTACCTGGAAATGCAGGAGGAGAGAAAAACTGAAAGGAGAAAAGGAAACTTTGCCAGCAAGGTTAAGAAGAAGGAGGACGGCTGAAAACCAAGATGGTGTAAAGGAAAGGAAAAACGGAAAAAACTGAAAAAATGGGAAAAAATGAAAAAAGGGAAAAAAGGGGAAAAAAGGGAAAAAACTAAAAACAGGAAAAAAAACAAAAACAGAAAAAAAAAACAAAAAAAAGAAAAAAAATGGGNGGGGGGAAAAGGGGGGGAAAAGGGGGGGAAAAGGGGGGGAAACTCTACCTGCAGCTGTGGTTACTCAGCAATTATTTAAAAGAAGCTTCAGGTATCACAAGTTGTATCCCTAGATAACGCACTTTCAATGTCCAGTTCTGAAGATTTCTGCTTAAGTAATTTGCCCTTCTTCATATACCAACTTTGTGGTAGAGGCAGGGACAGAGACCAATTTCCCAAGTTTGCATTTATCTCCCTTAACCTTCCCAGTCGTTTCACTTTCTGCCATCTCCCTTATTCTCTGTGTAGCACTCAACTTCCTTATCAAACGAGGCAAGGACCCAGGTTCCTCCGCTACACAACCTTAACTCATCCCAGCGCACTGGACAGATGTACCCTGTGCAGGAAAAGACACAAGTGGTCTTTTTGAAGAAAAATTGCGACCACTGAATAAAGAGAACATCAAGAAACACACAGTCTGAGAGACAAACCCTGGTTTCCTGGGTTGTGATAACAACCCTGGTCATTACTCAATACTTCCTTACAGCGCTGTGCATATGGATGGAGAATTCCCTTCTGCCTTTTGACATTTCAAGGCCAGGCTGGATGAGGCGTTGAGCAACCTGGGCTAGTGGAGGGTGTCCTTGCCCATGGCAGGGGGGTTGGAACTGAATGATCTTTAAGGTCTTTTCCAACCCAAACCATTCTGTGATTCTGTGATTCTATGATTTAAAACCAGAATCATATAACAACAAACTTGAGTTCATCTCCCTTAAATCAGCAAGGGGTTTAGATATTTTTCTACCTTTTAAGCCAACATCCAGCTGTAGCTGCTACACTCTTCCATGTGCAGCCACCACGAGACAGGCAGAAACTGTGTTTTTAGCAAGTTTCAGTGATGCATTGGCAGCAGAGAAACGGCAAGGCACCATCTCCTGAGCAGCTTTGCAGTTGCAGCTACAAACACTCTTTTCATTACCTCAGCCCCACTTACACATTTTGGTTCTTTTCCTATCCTTGTTATTTCTTGTGCCTAGTATTCTCAGACGGGAACGAATTTTCAGTGCAGTTAATCTTTGCTGTTGGGTGCTTTGCCTTGATTTCCACTAAACCCTGTAGGGATTTCGACATGCAGTTCAGAACAGTCAGAATTTTATCCAAACACAATTATTTTTTCCTACTTTTAGATTGATCACACTGGTCAATCACATTCTATATGTCTAGATTAGCACTCCTGTAATGATCCTCAAGGACCTCAAGCTGGTCCTTAAGGAATGATTTTTTCCTAGAATATCAATTATGTGCTCAACAGAGGAGAAAAGAAAGAGAAAACAAATGTGGGGAAGAGATGCTGACTCCCATGATGCATCCCAGTGTGAGTTCCACTTTTTACTTGGCTGTAAAAAACACGCCAAAATAACCCCCACTTAAGGCAAGGTCCCCAGTAGACAAACTCCAAGTCTATTTATAAGAAGAGCTTGTGATGATAGTTAGACTTCCCAAGGGTTTTTGAGGGGGAAGAAAGGCTCCGTGCACACAGAGTGAAAGCAAAAAGAACTCCGGTGCTCAGTTGCTCCATTCTTCTCACTGTACAGGAGAAATATTTCTTTTAAACCCCATTTGGCTTGATAACACTTCCAAACTGAGAATATCTTTATTCCTTTTCGCATGTGTGACTCAATCACTATTTATGGTTTCAGTTTAAAAGGGTTCCTTTGACTTCACCAGTGAATTATCTATTTCTAACAATGTTGTCAAAATCTTCACTCTCTATATAAACTGATAAGGATATATTATTTTTTTTAAAAAGTTTATCTCATTTAAATTGCTTTGCCAATATTTGCCTATTCTTTCAAGAATTCTGTGGGCCAGAATCACGTCTGAGTTATGAGGTACTACATCAATTTGTTCAGTTTTTAAATAAAATGTCTCAGAGTAATTTCTAAGATCGTAGAGTACTGGTAGGCGCGAGTTTCTGACAGTCAGTCCCGTAGGAATGGTGTGAGCCTTTGCTGAACTAGCAGCAAGACCAGCAGCGATAGGAAAGGACTGTTTCGAAAGCACCAACACTGAGATACAGTTTTCAGTCAGCACGAGTAAAACCAGAAATGTTTTGAGCTGCTGAGGAATACCAGGAACCTTCAACAACCAAGAAAAAAACACTCAATATGCCCAGGCTCTGTGGTACCTTTTATGATTTAAAGTTTGTTGGAAATGAGCTCCTGTTTGATAGTTTTGAGCTCGCTGCCAGTGACCTCCAGGAATGCACTCTAGTTCCTTTACAACAAGAGTATGTTCTAAGCAGCAATAACACAGCTCCAAATTGAGCTAATTGCTGGTAAAGAACATGTAATCACTCAAAAGTCTATCACCTAGTTAACCTTGAGCATTTTTGTTCTTCTGCAAGGACCATTCTCCTCCACTCACTTTAGCTTCAAGGCTCTGATGAAGGGTCTTGGTAAGGGCAACAATCCTCACTTATACATGAACAAGGTGAAAACTAATTTCTGTGCCTGGAAAGATTTTCAGGAGTGTTTAAATGACTCAGGAACCACAACCCTCACTAAAATAATACAAGGGCTTTAGAAAATACCCATCTATTCTTCCTTCCCCCTCACCCCTCCCCCCCCNCCCCCCCCCCCCCCCCCCGTAAATAGAGGAATTTCTGCTGTTGGTTGTATGGAGCCAAGGTTAGCAATAAGTGGTTCAATGTTTCTTGAAGATGAATGACTCATCTTCTGAAACACAAAATAATTGAGGTTAACCCAAATCAACGCATATGAAAAATATTTCATTTCACAAAATTGGTCACATTTTCCTGATGAAGAATTTTGCCTAAACAATCAGCATATGATTGAACAGAAACAGCCTGAAGTGAATATGTCATTACAAGGAATTTTTCCCTCCATGGTACTCAATAAAACAAAAATTACTCTGAGCTGCTTGTAAAACTAAACCAAATATGGAAGCTACAGTTGCCAACTAGCTCTTATCTCAAGTTTAAATGCATCACCTTACCAGTCCAAAGAAATTTCAAACACATAAAAATTACTTTTGTTATGTTGTTCTTTTGTCTTATAAATATTCATAACTCCATCATAGATATAAGAAAAATAACAAGTGACCCCCTGAGCAACCAGTTCAAGTGCTGCTGTGTTACACGGCAGTTATAAATGAACATATTCTTTTCAAGTGATTACTTAACAATAGTAATACACCTTCCCTGTTCTGTGTTCTCCATCTCAGAACAAAACACCCATCACCCAAATTCCATGGATTTTTAAAAATAACTATATGGAACCTCTGAGAAAAATAAGGTTTCACTTCTGTCTCTGGTAACAAAATGTGTCTCTTCACGTTCCTATTGTAGAACTGGACAGCACAGAAATCAACGTGGAAGACAAATAGTATCGTCTCTGCTGCAAGGCAGCGCTTCTTGAATAAATATTTGAGAGCAGTAGACACAGCAGTACTATGAGACCGCTTATGTGCTGTATCAATAGGGATCTATTTATCAGTTAATTCTCATACTAAATATTCAGATAGGTGGTAGAAAGTGTTTGCACAAATACTCTTATGGGAAAAGTTATTTCCTTCTGTTATACAACGTACAAAGAGAGTAACCCATGTGTTTAAATAACATCCATTTTGAATAAATTTTCAGGTTTGTTTAAGGAAAGTTTTTTCAGTCTTATATTAATGGTACTGTTAGTAGTCTGAATCCCTTCTGGTGATATTTAACTTTATGCAAGTCTCAATAAATTCAGTTTCATATCTTAGCTCTTACGATCTCTTTTCCTTCAAACCCCCAGTTAAGCTACACTAGGCAAGTGTTTCAACTACTTCTGGGATCTGTCATTTACAGTAAATCTATTGGCACAAAAGAGGATCCGTCTCCTGTTTTAAATCTCATTTACATATATTTGTTCTTCCCACCCTCTGCCTTCCCATTCTCTGCAGTACCTGATTCCCACTTCCATTTCAGGCTGGGCTTAAAGGACAGTCCGTAAAAGCCAGGTTGGGAATGAGCTAGCAGCTATTTTCACAGGATTTTTTTTCTCAGCTTTTTATGTGCACTCCTTCACTAAAAGAAAACAATGATCATTTCATATGACGGGTTTCCTACGAAACAAGATTGTTTCATAAGACAAACCAGGCAAAAATTCAATAAGGTGCTGTAGAGGTATCATGGTAAAGGAAATCTCTATATTTTCCTTTCACAAGAGGATCAGTTATGTGAAAGGTTGCCAACTAATCACGGAAATAAGGTGCTTGTTCCTTATGGGTTCTATTACTGAAGAATGGGACATTTAGGATACCCCAGAGGATAGTGAGGTTAAAATGCTGAAATTTTCTTCAGTTCAGGTCTTTGGGGTTTTGATTTTTGGTTTTAAATTTATTTTTAAAAATGCTTGCCAAGCCAGGGTTTTTTTTGGGAAAAGCAAAGTGGTGCTGTTTTCATGAAAGGAGCAGGGGACTGGAAAGGCTTTTGAAAGCCATTCCTCTTTAAACTGAAAAAAACCTTTTGGCCTGAAGTTCATCTATTTATTTTTTTTTTAAATGAGCTACAGAAGAATCCCATATTTAATTCTTTGCCTTTAGGACATTAACCCCAGTTCACTGAAGCAAAACAAACAAGCGATGCTCCTTCAGAAGCCCACTCCATGCAGCCCGTGAGTGCATCTCCCCTCCCGGCAGAGCGCTGGAGCTGGGCAGCGAGCCCCCACCCACAGCACACGGCTGTGGCCACGGGATAAGCCCCCATTTCTATCAGAGGGAGAAAAATTCTCCTAAAAATAAACAGTGCATTTTTAGGAGGGGTTGCACACGACAGCTTCTCGTGTGTGGGGTCTGGTCTGACCCCATTACCACCCCACTCCCACCCCAGTCCCGCTTCCCTGGCTCTGCTGGAGGAACCAGCCCACGCAGCACCCTGACACTCTCGCTTATCCACTACTGCAGAAAGCTCACATAGCTGCTAAAATAAAGACACAATCACTCCAACATTTGGTGAAACCCTTGCAGTTACCATTGCAAATTATCCTTTTATTTTGGTTTGGGTTTTTTTTTGGTTTGGGTTTTTTTTTTGTTTTGTTTTGTTTTGGTTTGGTTTGGTTTTTGGGGTTTTTTAACCTGATATAATTTCTTTTGATAAAACTTTAAATGAAAATGACAAGTTTTTGGCATTTCCAGGAAAAGGCAGTAGTGGTTGGATAAAGTGGTGAAAGCGACAGCATTTTCATGCATTGCTCACGGGTGAGCAGTGAAACCGATCCACCGCAGAGTGGCTGCCATCTCATCCCTCTCAGCTCCACCCAGCTACCTTTTACATTGCTTTTCTTAGCGCAAAGCCCTGTTAACCATTGTTTCCTGTGATCTATGCCATCCCTGAAGATAGCAAGAGATCACCAGGAGAGCCTATTAGACCTGTTAAAAATAGCCCATGGCTCCCAAGAGCCCAAAGGGGTACGACATTTGCTACATTAAACGCATTACCATGACCAAAAGTAAGTACAGATGGCAGGGAAGAATGTATTCTTCTGCTCAAAATGGACTTTAGAAATATTTTCTTCCAACACCACAAATCCCATTTTCAGGTTTAACAGTAATTACTGTATATCCATTAAAAAAGCAGATTAAAACTTTTGACAGAGTCGGTAAATTATTTGGAGAAAGACACGCTGAGACAAGAAACAAGTGGCCACACAGGAGCAGGTAGGAGAATTATGATAAGGTTGAGAGTTGCCACAGGGAAATCTCAACTCTGTGTCCTCCACATTTCCTCAGATATATCATCTTCAGAAGCTTCCTATCCTGAAACCCACTATATGCAACAGTAAATTCAATTAGCGGTTGGATGCTGTCAGCTATTTTAAGTGATTGCACTGGAGATAAAATAGAATAGAATAGAATAGAATAATTAAGGTTGGAAAAGACCTCAAGGATCATCAAGTCCAACCCAACCCCACCCAACCCACTAACCCATGACCCGAAACACCACATCCACACGTTTCTTGACCCCCTGCAGGGATGGTGACTCCACCATGTCCCTGGGCAGCCTGTTCCAATGCCTGAGCACTCTTGCAGTGAAGAAATTTTTGTCACAAAGAGGTTTTATGAAATAAACTCAAAAGTGTACCTTCAAGTTTGTTGTATACAGTGAACACAACTAGAAGTCTATTGAAGTGCAGGCCACCTAAAAATCCCACCTATGTACAATTCAAGGCTTTCTAATCTAAATGGAGCTTTAAACACTGCCAGTCTTGGCACCACAACTGCAAGAAAGTCCAGAGACAATGAGTGAGGCAAGAGGAAATCACTAGATAAATCTGCTTAAAATAATCATATTGAGACCTAAAAAAAATACTTAAAATGTATCTCTGCAGAAGAGGCACCAGACAATTTGAGATGAACCTTGATGCTCTGTGCATTTCCAGAGTTCATTGCAGCAGCATGAGGTTAGTGCCCACGCAAGTGGGAACAGCGCGGCTGCTGCAGTGAGATGTGCCAACCAGGCTGGTTGCCCATGACCGGTACTTAACTATCTCTGGGTACCCTCTAGCAAGCTAACTTAAGTTCCCTTTCATCACCCTGAATGTTATGTTTACACGTCCCGAGTTTCACACTAAATTGAAAGAAAAACCAGCAGCGGCAACACTGCCTCCGTGGCCCGTGCTCTGGCTCTGCACTGGCAGCTGGTACAAGTTTAGAAGTCTACATTAATTTCTGAACCTCCTCATTACATTTAAAAGAGTGAAAAAAAAAAAAACCAGTCACCATCAGATGTAGTACAAAAAGGTGAAATCAAATATTAAATGGAAAAACTACAAGGTATGTAACTGTGTGGGAAGAACAGAATGGGATCTAGAGTCTCTGACCTCTACGGTTTTGCTTAAAATCTACACCCTGTTTTACAGTCAGACAGTTATAAAAAGTATCCTGCCATTTGACTCATCTCTGTATGCCACACTTCTAACGGAAATTTATTCATAGTTATATTTGAAGCACTGTCAATATGCCTTGACACTTCAAATCAAAACACCAGAGGAATCTAATTATTTTATTTCTAACGAAGAGGATGATTTAAAAAAAAAAAAGTCCTACCTGGCACTTCTATATGATTTTTTCCACCAGGAAATCTCTCAGGAGCAATTTTTAAGCTAAGTCTTCAAGACCTGGTGGAGTTTCTAACCTCAAAAGTCAGCTCCTTGCTCTGGCAGAACAACATCTTTTGGGTCATTCCCTTAGCATTGTCCATCCAACCTTGATCTGCTGTTCTTCAGGATTCGAGCTGCTTGTTTTTCCCCTGAAGGCATGTATTTTCTTAAAAAACAAAAATATAGCCGGTAACCAACAGTCATAAATCACCCTACTACACGAAAAAGTGAATGTATCACTTCTGTAGACTTATTTAAATAACCTTCAATTGATTTGCTCTTTTGCCCGGAGCAGAACAGCCGTGTAGTTCAGTGCAAGCTGAAATCCATCGAAGATTGGACAGAGCTGATTTTACAGGGCAGCCATCCAACGTGCAAGTGTGAGGCCTCCAAACATTAACTTCTCTTCTCCTCTCAGACAAAATGTTGTCTCTGAACCCACATCTATACTCAGGTGGCTGCATCCGAGATGCCACAGGTGTATCCTCCTCAGTACCAGCCACAGTAAGTCCAAAATCAGCCCATATACACCTACAGGTTTTGATTATAACATCAGCTCAACCAGCAGGATGCTCCTTGATAAAGGCTGAATTTCAAATAGAAACCTCCTTTTTATACCAACGACTTATTACCATGCTCTATGCATTCAAAATTAGGAGAATCAAGACAAAGTTAAAAAAAATAAAGAAGATTTGTTTGTTGCAATGCATGGGGAGTTCCTGTGAACTACAACAAACTGCCTAATTGGCATAGTTACTAAAAGGATTTTCTGCTGTAACTTTCATCCCACACAACCAAATCCATTTTCATACATTTCTTCTGTTCCTGCTGACGTCACAGAGACCGCTCTGCGAGACACACTGATTGTATGAGAAAGGACACCTGAAGAAAGTGGAAAACAAAATGTGACCCAAAGATAAAGCAATTAAAATACTTGCACACTTAAATACTCTGCCTGGAGACTTGGAAGACTGAAATGCAGCAACAGCTTCAAAATGTCTAAGTTTTGTGTTTGATATACGTGTATAGACTTGTAATTCACAGAAAAGCAGAAAAAAAAAGGCATAGGTAGCTCCAGAGCATCCAGCAAACGTCCACTCTGGGTCCCAGCACAGCCTATAGCAAATATAAAGCCAATAGTGAAGCACAATAGCAGCAGTGATGAGGACACAGGAGCATCATCCGTGTCTCTGTGGTCTCCAGAAGTGCCTCTGCTAATCGTATCAGGGTAAAATTTCTTCTAGAGTTAAATCTAGTTATCAGTTAAACTCTGGACCATACCTGAAAGACTACACAAGTTTCAGAGAGCATCAGTTCTTATGGATCCCCAAAGTATCCAAGCCCGTTCCCAGCTGAAACCATCCTTTAGTGTCTCTATCTAGTGTCTCTCTCCTCAAGTTGCACCAGGGGAGGTTTAGGCTGGATATTAGGAAAAATTTCCTCACTGCAAGAGTGATGAGGCATTGGAACAGGCTGCCCAGGGCAGTGGTGGGGTCACCATCCCTGGAAGGGGTCAAGAAACGTGTAGATGTGGTGCTTGGGGACATGGGTTAGTGGGTTGGTGGGGCTGGGTTGACGGTTGGACTTAATGGTCCTTGAGGTCTTCTCTAAGCTTAATGATTCTGTGATTCTATGATTCTATTTGGTGTTGCTCCATAAACAAAACCAAAGACATGAGTTTCACCTGTCAGTGGAATGAGGGAAAAACACTCACATAAGCGGATATTACTTCACCTGTATGCTCCCTCCCAGCTTCTCCTGCCCCTGCAGGCACTGTCCCAGCAGAGAAGCTGAAAAGTCCTTGGCAGTCCTGGCAGCAACTACAAACATCAGCATGTGATCAGCCTTCTCCTCAGCACAAATCCAAACACAGCCTCTTAGTAGCTGCTGTGAAGAAAGTTAACTCTGTCCCGGACAGAACCAGGACAATTAGTTAAGCATATTTATCCTTTTTGTGCTGCCACAAAAAGCAGAAGTAAGAAGTTCATGCAAGTTCCCTTCTCAGCAGCCTTTTTTCCAGCCCACTGTAAGGAAAAGCAACGCAGGGGCTGGAGGTGCAGTTGCAGTCCTCGCATGTTCTTTGTCAGCACAGGGAGAAAAATCCTGTTCTTAAGACTTCCTAGTGCTGCCTATTGCTTCTATAACAACAGCAGGATGAAAATTTCTCAGACTTAATAGTGCTTTGGAGAGAGGCAAAGGCTAAGTTTTATTATTATTGGCTTAATTTTTACTCTTTTCTCTTCACACAGACATATACTACTAAGCCCACAGGAAATATTAACAACTATAATCTCATTTCTTGTTCCTAATACTGGCTTTAATTAAATATTGGTTTTTTTCCTCCTAAGCTAGGCAGCATGGGACACAGGAATTATTTGAAAGAACTCAGGAGTGGACTCAAAGGCTGGTGCAGTGGAATGAATCATTTCCCTGGAAAAGGAAGGACTAATTTGCCGCCAGCTCATTTTTATGTAGTCTCTGTGACTTGCTCCTGCAACGTGGCAGCCAAGATTTCAGTCAGGTAGAGCAAGCACAATTGCACAGCTGCTCGTGCTCTTGCAAAAGGCGGATCCACAACGCTCACACACTTCACGAAAATGCTTACGCTGCATTCACAGGGCTTCTTCATATGGGAAAAAAAGAGTTTCAGATGTTTGCGAGATGGTCAATGTTCCTTGAAACAAAACTGCTGAGACCCTTCACTTTTTGCCTTTATGAAGCCATTAATGTTTCTGAAACACTGGTCTGGAATTGGTCAGCCCAAGGTAAGGAATAAATATAATTAATTCACTGCTGCAAGAATAGACACCTCGCTTCCCTTCTCAAATTCTAGTTCGTATAACTAATGGAACATCAACTGAGAAAAATACAATTGGAAATGTTCTTTCTTGTCTCTCTCTTAAAACCTAGTTAATGGGCAAATCCCCAGCTGTATGTGTCTTGCAGTTTGCCTGTCAGGAATCAAAGCTGGTGCTTGCACACGTGGGGATACTTTTTATTTTGCAAAACCTAAAGGGAAAGGAGCAATACAGAATCGGGAAAAACACTCCCCGAGAGGATGTGTAATGATGTGTCTCTTGAGACTATCTGTAGTCTCTGACTGGCTGGTATGTACGCAGTCCCAGCAGAGCTCGTTGCAAAAGTCATGGCTCACATTGCTACACTAAGTTCTCTGCACAAGGAGGTACTTTTATTCCCTCCAAACACATTAAGCAAATTAAAAAAAAAAAAACAACAAACAGGCAAAAAAGCTTTGCATCTCTTTTTGTAGAAGCAAAGCAAGAGATAGCGAATATTTGTTCAAGAAGGGCTAAGAGGGAACCTGGCCGTATTTTAAGCAGAAATTGTCTACATTGTGTGGCTACTGGTTGTGTACCACACTGACGGACTGGGCAGTTTTTTTACCCATATTTCATAACTTCAAATTAAAAAAAATGTGGAATGCAACAGTGGAGTTGGAGAAAACATTTTCCCTCTAAGTAAAACCAACATTTGTTGTGATACACTGATCAGAAAATTTTCAGTTATTTATTTTTCTCTGTGAAATCACAGAAGGTTTATATTAAGACCTGAGTAAAGTGCAGAACGGAGGGAGGAGAGATAATGTGAAAGCAGAGCTTTAGGTCTTACAAATGATGTTTTGGAGGAAATATTTCAGGAAAAAATAAATTACTATGATGAGATGCAGTCTGAATATGACTCGGTCTGTCCTTGGTAGGGTACAGCACAGCTGAATGCATGTTAGGACGGCACAGTGCCTCAGTGCAGCTGCCTTGGACAAGCGCTAAGGATGAGACTTTTCCCAGTGAATAATATTAAGAAGTTGCCTGGAAAACTCTTCCCTTCTTCTGCTTCAGATTCTTAATATTCAGAAATAGGTGGGTCAGCGCTGTGTAGTTTAAGTGGCTATTATCTCCGGAAATAATTGAGTTTGTTAATCAAGAAGTAAACAAGACATTGTGTTATGAAACAGTAGTTATGCTGAATTCCAGCTGAGATCCTCTGTAGCAGCTTCTAAATTTGTGACTGAAGAGATTATAAAAATACTAAATATTTAGGTTATGTGGGCATACGAGTTTTAACACCTCTCAGCAGTGGTATAGAAGCCAGCACACTAAAATCTTCTACCATCGCGAGAGACCTGTGACCTCGTTGAAACACAAATTTTAATTGCACACTGTTTCTGAGACAGGGGGGTGCCTCAGTAATAGGAGTGAGAGTGTCACAAATAGGACAACAAAAGCAGATGAGGATACAAGTGAACAAACACCCTCAACAAGCCCATGGATAGGTCCTAAACTGTTATACAGAAGTGGGTCTCTTACCGTGAGCACATATCCTTCTCTACCGATCTCTTTTCACTCCCAATGTTTTGCTCGCTGTAGTTTCTAGATGACAGGACAGGCTGGTCACACCAGAGCGCATCCCCAGTGCCAGCTCTGTTACATCGCGGCTTAAAGAAAGGGATGAACACGAGGAAGACGTGCACTAGATTTAACAGCCGTCGTTTGTCTGACCTAGGGCTTTTGTAAACTGGATCAACACAGCCTTCAGTGGAGGGTGGCACGAAGGTATTTCTTACCAAAGAAGAGACGGAAAGGATCACGATTTCATATGTCTCCATCTCCTGCACAGACTTCTTGGAAGATAAAACACCTCGAAAATACTTCTGTAGGCACCAAGAAGAAACAAGTCCTGGGGAAGATGAAAGAGGAGTGCATGTCTCTGGATCAACGCGGATATCCAACTGGATGCTGAGAAGTCCTCCTTTCAGGATGAGACCTCCTTCAGCGCATATAGAAAAAAAAATACATTTGCACTAAGAAAGTCCTGAACGATTTAGACTGGTCCTCTAGTCCTTTCATCGTTTCTTTAAGGGTGTACTTAGATCCACAAGAATAGACAGATGTAGCACATCCATAGTTCTCTTTGTAAAAGTGGCACCGGCCAGGTGTTCTCTCATTGTACTCTCTCAGATGAAATGCCAACAGCACCCCTAACCTTGCCCAGTAACCAGAGCTGCTGGAATCCTCTATTGCTGTTCTGGCTCAAAGTACCACCTGCATTACTAAAAAAGAGAACCAAATGTAACAGTATTCCCATTCATTGGATGACAAATAGTGTATGAGATAAAGCAAAAAAAAAAACAAACAAAAACCCAAAAACCACGTTTTGAGGGAATTGCTCCTGCTATGAAAAAAAGTTCTCATTATTGTATTGACCTTTGAAAAATAGTTCACATCTATTGCTCGCTAACAAAGACAGATTCCTGGCTTAGGTATCTTCCTCTGAAGTTAAATGCAACTATAGCACTTTGTGGGGTGGGCATGCTTATTTGTTTTTAATATGAACCACCAACCAAGGAGTTTTCTCCTCTAAAATATTTTGTCAATTAGAATCACAGAATGGTTTGGGTTGGAAAGGACCTTAAAGATCATCCAGTTCCAACCCCCCTGCCATGGGCAGGGACACCCTCCACTAGCCCAGGTTGCCCAAAGCCTCATCCAACCTGGCCTTTTAAAAGTCTTTATTGCACCTGGAAGATCTCATTTTATTTAAAAGAGCTTGCTATCATGCCCTATGAAAAGGAAAAAAATACTAATAAATTTTTTATCTCAGCTTTTAGGCATTCCTCCACACATGCAATTTTTATAATGTTAGATCACATCTCTCTTTGGTATGAGAATTTACCTCCTACAAAGTTGTTTATTATACTTTAATGGCTTCACAGAAGAAAAAAGTTAAGGCCGTTTGCTTGATGTATTTGCTTCTAGAGCTCAAAACTTCAAAGGACCTATGTCAAAATGATGGAATAACTCCAGCGAAATTGAAAATCAGCAGCACGGTATTGTGGCGTGCTGACCCACAGTGTATAAATGCCATACACCTTTCCATCAGCTTTTACAAATTAGTTCCATCTGAAAAAGATGCCAACCTATAATCTTTTACAAGCTAATTCTATCTGAAAAAGATATCAACACTTAAACTTTCAAACATCTTCTGATGCTGAAAAGAGACTAGTGAAATAAATCTGGATGACTTTTGATGATCTATGGGTACCGAAATGGATATTTCAGCACAGTGGATATGTTATTTCTTATTAAATTATCTTGCCTCTCTATAACAGCATTTGTTGTGAAAAATTGTTTTCCTCATGATGACAGAGAAAATTAGGGAATTTTCCTCCACTTTTTTTTTTTCTTTCTTACCATCACTGTAAGCAGAATTTATTTACAAATTTGCTGGTTTGTGCGTCACAAACAACTACTCTGAAATCACTCCAATTTAGAAATAAATATTTTTAAAGCTGTTAGCCCTTCTCATACATACGCCTCATGTGCACTGAGGTTCTGCACTGCACAAAATATCTTTTCACTTAAGGCAAAGCAAATATCCACTCAGGATGTCTTCAATTGACTCAGCACCCCAGCTGCTGGCTTTTCATCAGGAAACACCCACAATGAATAAGCCAGAAATAACCAGAGCAGCAGCTGGGCAGACAGCAAACATTACCAGCTTATCAGCTGTAAAGGGAAACAGAGAGACCTTGCAGACATCTGGAGGATTATCTGACAGCTGATCAGCACACAGCAAAGCAAGCACTGAGTAAACTTTGTGTAACTCTTCCACAGCCCTTCTTCCCCACCTCTGCCTCTCACCTAAACTACCCTGGTGACCCTTCAGCTCAGGATCAATCCTGCAGAATATCCAATGCACTTAAGTATTCCACACTTTAATGGAAATGGCATTGAGCCATTAGGAACTTTTTATTTTTCCCCCTCTCCTGATGTCTTTACTCCTTCTCAAATGACTCTTAAAATGCTACAAACTTTCATAACGAAAATTACAGGAAATTATTTCAGCATTACCGTTCAGTCCTTAGAAACATTAGGCAACCTGATTTAAATTATTTTTGTCTAGATGGAAAAGTTTGGTCCAACTCTAGCAGTCTCCATGCAACTCCATGAGAGACTAGGATACCTTTTAAAATACTGATGCATTTAAAAACCTGGAAGCAGAGATACATCCTGAAAGCAAGTTTCTTTACACAGCCCTACAGGCTGTTTGCGACAACGCAGCTGCAAGTTTTCCTTTTTCTCTTGAAGCTTTAAAGAAAATGAAATACAGGTGAAGGTCACCTTTTATTACATTGTCCTCTTCTTGTGAATGGGGTTATTTCTTGCTGCTTTTACGGCTAAGAAGCTGCCAGTCTCAGCAGCAGGGACAGTAAAACACTCGTATTTTCTCCACTATACTGTAAGATTTTTACCAGACCAGCAAGAAGTCGTGTGGGCTCTTGGTTCATACCCAGGATATATTTAGGAAGTGACAGCAAACCACAGCCTTCACTTACCCACTGATATCTCCTGAAGGACACACACCCAAGGGAAGCATCCAAGAGCTGAGAGGCAAGGGTGGCTGCAAAAAAGAAAAGTTCCCTGCCTGGGAAAGGAGTCTCCTGCCTGTCCTGTTCCAGTGCCATGTCTGCTTTCCCAGCAAGCTCCGACTGCAAACCAGCTGCACCTGCAGTTTCCTAGGAAGGCTGAAGGCAATTAGTGATGCTGCCAGCACTTTTCCCTTTGAGAGCAATAAGTGGTGTGTAATTAACTTAGTAACTCATTTTTTGGGAAGGTGTTTTCCCAATGAGGTTGAGCTCCTCTTTCATGTGTTCCTGGAAGGCTCTTCTCCACGCCAGGCATGCTGAGGAGGTGTTTGTGTTTGTGCATTAGAGGGGCACACTAGACTTTAAAAAAAAAAATCCTGCTTTTTTGTGACATTATGGAAAAATTTCACTCTCAAAGACATAATAAATTATATGAAAAAATAAAAAAAAGCTCAAACATACCCATTCACCATTCTGGATGATTAAATTATGATTTTCTTCTCTCAAGTGCAGAAAAGAATTATAAAAAAAAGAAATCGAAGCTTAGAACTAGAGCTGTAACATGGAGAATGCCTATATGTAAGTAAGGTCAAACGTGACCAGTAATGGATGCCTTCCTCCCTTCTGTCAGATGCTGCTGTCGTAACTCAGGAGAAGGAAAGACAGTCCTGAAGTGGTAGCAGCAACATGAACTACCGAAGGGCTAAAGAGGTGTTAGGTATGTGTTTGTGTGCACGTGCCTCCAGGGTCCCAAATGCCTTGGCACGGCATCTCTGATGGTAGCTGTTACAGCAGGCTAACACTTTAACTACATTTACATTTTATCATACATAGTGTGATAGATATTACAAATATTTAAGGTAACGATTGATTCAGTGCCCTTTCAGCCTCTGAACTGCCTCATACGTTATTGTGAAAATCCCTAGAACGACTGCCAGAGATTTCTCTGATGCTGAAAGTGGCTCCGAGTTTATAGCTCTGCTGTGTAAAAAGCGGGGTAAAAGGTACAGAAATGAAAGTGAGTACAGCAGAGCTCCTGCCACGGCTCTGCCAACATCGGCTGCTGAGGAGTGCAGCAACACTCCGAGATAAAGAGAACCTAGAGGAGTTAGATTTCACAAAAAGTGACAGCAAATATCTAATAAGTATGCTTTCCATTTCCATAGCAACTCCCAGAAAAAGGAACGGAAAACGCTTTAGAACATCAATCATTTTACCCTCACCACTACTGTGTGGCAGGCAAAATATATATTAGAAGGAATAAAGTTGCTTCCTGGTGATTGCTGGGCTCTATTTTAGGAGTTCTTTTTGCTGCCTCTGCATCCACTTTCTGACTTCCAATCTTTCTTTTCATGTTCTCTCACATGGCCTGTGACGTGAGTGACCAGAGACATGGGGATAAAGCATGAATATCTTAGAAATTAGTGAATTTAGCTATTACTGAACACCAGATCAACCTAGCTTATACCAAACACTGCGCTGTTACAGAAGGTTTCCTCATCAGTGGTTTCTTCACGTGCATCTCCTGGTGCAGCATCTTTGGCTCCCACTTGCCTCCTGTGCTCAGGGAAATGCCACATCAACCTGCTGGCTGTGGCGCCTGGGTGCTCAGAGCCGTTCTGATGCTACTGCATCAGAAACCCAGAGAGAAAACGCTAAAATATACATTTTCTCATTAATAACATCACATTAAAGTAGAAAACTTAATACAAAAGTCCATGGTTGGAAGAATGCAGGGTACCAGTTCAGAAAATCCTGCTCTAATTCAGGTCAGAAATTTATGATCCAAATTCATTTCACTCTTGAAGCGTGGAAGAAGAGACATCCTCCCTCTTCCGTAACAGCATGGGTCCCCTGATCCTTTAGGGTTTTTTTCTTTATGCCCAGCTTCAGAGGCCCAGAATGAGGGAAGGGGGCAAAGGATTTCCTTGTTTACAGCCATAGTTATTTGTTCTCAGGCTCCAGTCTGCCCTTGGAAGTGTTAATGTCATCACAGAGCCTGATGCCTTTCCACAGAATAAGTTACTGCACCGAGTGTGTGCGGCAAGGCTTTGGTCATGGGGGGGTACAAGTGCAGCTTCAGAGAGAAGCTGCTGAAAGCTTCCCCGATGTTCAACAGAGCCAACGCCAACCAGCTCCAAGATGGACCCACAATGCTGAGATTTTATTTCTTCTTGTCCTACTCTGATTTGATTTGCAATAAATTAAATTGGTTTCCCCAAGTCAAGTCTGTTTTGCCGGTGACGGTAATTGCTGAGTGATCTCCCTGTCCTCTCTCCACCCATGAGCATTCTGTTATATTTTCCCTCCTGTATCCACCCGAGGAGGGGAGTGATAGAGCATCTTGGTGGGCACCTGGCATCCAGCCATGTTCCACCCACCACCGTTACACAAAGAGGGTAAAATAAAGGTGTGTCAGCACCACAGCGTACTTGAGACTTATTCTGCTGGCTGATATGTTTTTAAAAGACAGAGCTCTCAATTCTTTCTTTTGCTCTCGTGCATTACATCACTCCTAGGACCTGATCACTCTGCTGCATTCTGGAACATGAGAAGAGCATGAAGATCAGAAACTCCTGGATATACTGAGAACATGTGACTATAGCATCATCAAAACCCTGCTAGCCCACGGCACCTCACTGTTTCCTGCAGCCAGCCCAGGTGAGGATGTGGGAGCCATGCTCCAGAGGGACCAGGAGCAGGAGAGCATCTTCAACATGCAGTGTGCAGCTGAAGCAACATCTGCGTCCTTAGATGAGATGAACAGACATGATTCTAGGGCTAAAAGTGAATGCAAGTATTCAGCTTTGAAAAGTACACAGAAAGTATCCACTTTGGCATCCATTTGGCCACAGTGGCATCCTCCTGTGGAAATGTCAGCTCAGCATCTCGGACTGGAACCAGCACATCTCCTGCTGCCCTCCCAGCTGGGTTTTTTCCTTCTCAAGTTGCACCAGGGGAGGCTTAGGCTGGATATTAGGAAAAATTTCTTCACTGAAAGAGTGATGAGGCATTGGAACAGGCTGCCCAGGGAAGTGGTGGAGTCACCATCCCTGGAGGGGGTCAAGAAACGTGTTGATGTGGTGCTTGGGGACATGGGTTAGTGGGTTGGGTGGTGTTGGGTTGACGGTTGGATTTTATGGTCCTTGAGGTCATTTCCAACCTTCATGATTCTGTGATTCTGTGTGATTCTTCCATGGGAAAGTGCAGGCATAAAGAAACATCCACAAGCCCAGAAACCCTTCCAGAACTGGAAAAAACACCACCTCCACCCAACAGAGACACCAAGTATAAAAGGATGCCATTACTCAATCACATTTTTCCATCTGACTTCTCTGTAGAGGCTGGCCTGTGAACAGCAACTCCACAACCCAATAGTCCCAAACCTAAATGTCCAGCCTAGACTGAATGTGTCCTTTTCCCAGCCAAAGGTGGTTGATATTACAGATTTCTCTGCTGCCACTGCACTGAATGTAAACTCACAGAGCTTTCACACGCACCTGTAGAAGTGAGTCCCTCTCTAAAACACCAAGTTAATCTTCTCCAGTGTCAACATAGCCCACGAACAGGGAAAGGACTGCTTAGGAGTACCAAACCTGGCCCCAGATTTGTCATAAGCTATTGCAGGCAACATACCACATAGATAATTTCACAAAAAAAAATCAAGTTTCATCTTTAGGGACTCGAGTTTTCTACATAAAATCCTGGTTTGCATTACTGAGTATTTTAGGGCTTTAATTTCTTCCCTTCTCAAGGTCACCCATCTCCTCCCGGATGCCAGCCCAGCTTTCTTTTGAAGTGACAACGCTTCTTAAGTTTGTGGCATCAGTACCTGGTGTGAGCTCATCTGGTATTCTCTGTGAAAACCTGAGTCTGCAATTATTCTGCTAACCTCTAGCTTCCCTTTCTTAAGAAAATCTGATAATTTTCCTGACACCAATCGGATCAAGCATTTTACGGAGGCTGAAGCAAAATAGATTTAACTAGTCTTCTTTTCCTAGAAAATCAAATTCTCTCTAGTGTCTAAACTACTGACCAAAAACAAATTTAAAGGAGCATCACTTCCTCAGAGCAGGGTGTCTTTTGGTCAACACACCTGTCACCTGTTGCATCAAGGCAAAAGCATCTGTTCTCCAGTGAGTACATTGAAGGTTAAAGTCTTTTGTAATGACACAATTATCAACAGTATTTCTCTCCCTCTAGTGATAGTCCAGCACTCTCCTTCCAGAATCACAGCTATTTGATAGTTTACCTGGATTTTGCGAAGTTATGATAAGAATGTCCATCCTGTGCTTCTTTACACGCAAAATGTTGATGTGTGTCTGTATGTATACGCACACAAAATCCTCCTCACCAGCATTAAATTCAGTGATTCAACAGTAGAATTAAAGTGATTCATAATCAGTGTTTTATACAAATCTTCAATTATTCATCGCTTCCAGCTTTAAGCCAGAACCATCTTCTCTTCAAAGGGACAAAAAACAGTAAAACTCGACACATGAATTTAAGAGGAATATATTCAGCCTGCAAGGGGAAAACTAATTTCTAAGTTACGGCTCCAGAGCTGCAGTCCAGCCATGGATATATCCCTTTATTTCGGTATTTTGTACAACCAAATAATTTAATCAACCTATCTTCAGAATGCAGGCAGAGGACAAGCTTATAGTTTGCTGTTTGTATTTAGTTTTGAGATTTAATGGCTTTTTTAATTTTTACATGAAAAAAAATTAGTTTTAATATCTTACTGATGGTATTTTTCTGGCTATTGCTCTCTTTGAACATAAAAAAAAAGCCTGGTGTTTGTGTCACCTGCATGTATGTGCTGGGTTGACCTCGGTTGGCCACTAGGTGCCCACCAAGCTGCTCTATCCCTTCCCTTCCTCAGCAGGACAGGGGGAGAAAAAAAGACCAAAAGTTTGCGGGTCAAGGTAAGGAAGGGGAGATCACTCACCAGTTACCATCATGGTCAAAACAGACTCAACCTGGATAAATTAATTTAATATATTGCCCATTAATAAAGAGAAGTAAAAACAAAATTAAAACCACCTCCCCTCCACCTCACCTTCTTCCAGGCTCAGCTTCACTCCTGACTCTTCCACCTCCTCCCCTTGAGCAGCACAGGGGGACAGGGAATTGTACAGCCACTTTCTGGGAAGTGGTGCCCCAATACGCATAGTGGTTTCTTTGGAAGACAAATGCCTCAATAATGAATGTGCCACCTCCTCCTTCTTGCTCTTAGCTTTTATTGCTGGACACAAGATCGTACAGTATGGGATATTCTTTTGGTTAGTTTGGGTCAGCTGTCTTGGCTACCTCCCCTCAAAATCTCTTGCCCACCCCCAGCCAATAAGCCTTTGGAGGGGAGGTTGGAGAAACAGCCTTGATGCTGCACTAGCACGGCTCAGCAGTGGCCAAAGCATTGGCCAACACCATTCTAGCTGCAAATACAAAGCACAGCGCTATGACGGCTGCTACGGGGAAGGTTAACTCCATCCCAGCCAGACCTAACACTGTATAGCAGGAAATCTTCTTGCACAACCTAAACAGCAGTTGTCAGCTTAGACCAAATTTAAAGTTCGTGGGTCTGAGAAAAATATGCCAGAAACTAACGTGTGCAACAGTGGATCAGACAAAGGCCATAGTGACCCCGTTTCCTACCTCGCACTGTGGCGAAGAAGATGGATTGAAAATGGTCTGAATCACAGGGTTTATTAAAGAGCTGTGATTAGCAGCACAAAGTCCATCTGAAAGCCAGTCATATTTCCAAACCTAATTCTTCAAAATATAAGATGCATACATAAACATAGATAAATATCTCACACCGATTTTTTTTTATGGAGAAGTCAACAGACAATTTAACTCAGTCTTCCTCTCTCTCTTTTGCTCATCCCAGATTTGTTTAGATTCCTGTAAACGATATTGGCCTTTGGGTTCTAAACATCATCTCCTTTCAGACCCAAGGACATCTAGAATTACTACACAAATGTAAGCATATGGGAAAAAATTGATTTTATGTAAATATCAGCTGTTATTCTGTCCATCTCATCACTATCAGCTGGCTACTGGTGAAAAAACTTTTTTTTTTTTGTTAGATGAGATAAGGAAGGTTATAGCAGTAGCAAGGTTCACAGCAGTTACAGATGGATCAAAACTGAAACGTGTCAAGAGCTGTTGCCGTTCTGTCCCTGTTTGGACCACCGGCCACCAATCCGATGATGACTGATCTGTTGTAATAAACATGAAGAATTAGAGCGTTAACAGGGCGAGGAAGGAAGCGGAAAGATGTGGAGATATGCTATTGAAAAACTCTGGATGAGATCCAGCTTGGAATTAGGGCATCTGAAATTAGTTTTCTATATGTGCATTAGCTGCCTAAGCACCTATTAGTCTCAATGGAGAGCTGCTCAGTGCAGTCAATGGAGTGGGAAAGAGCTCAGCTCATGCTAAAGTAGAAGTTTGTTGGCTGGTCATTTGAATCTCACCCTCCTGAAAATGAGGACAGAGTAGGACCAAATGACAAGCTGTTATAGGTGGACATTGAGCACAGAGAACTCCAGACTGCTTGAAGGACACTAATTCCCCCCCAAAAAAGTCCCTCAGATGAGAGCAGCTGACAGTAGGACTTTGTATAAAAGACGAATTATTTTTCCATGGTCTTCTACAGTCTGAAAGAGAGAAACCTGTGATACTGTTGGTTCCTGTTAGACAGCAGATGCAACCCACCCCAACCAACCTGAAAGTGCAGGCTCACCAGGAAAGGAGCAGTGACCTGGGCTGCTCCTAGACGTTGAGAGCACACACCACCATCTGGCAGACAGAGCAGAGGTAGCGCAGCTCCTCTCCTTGGCCATGGCTGGAGGCTGCTTTTCTAAGGAGGTATTCTGTTGCCGGGAAATCAGACTGGTCGCCTACTGAAAACACCAGAGATTAAGTCTACTCGGACCGTGGTGCTCATCACGATAGTGCTTAGTCAGTACCTGAGCCTTTCGGCAGCACAGCGTTTAGTAGGGACGTGGAGAGATGTCTTCCGTAGCAATTTCAGGTTGGATTTCTGCCTGAGTAGAGAGGCAATTTTTTCTTCCTGGACTTCTGACACAGCCCTGAGTATGTAGTAATTTCAGATGTCTTTGGCAGCTCCTCTCAGTTATTTGCAAGTTAGATAATGAGTTCATTTTTCATGTCTTTTACTGATAGAACTTGGCTCTTCACAGATTTCTCTTCAGTTTGGGCTAGAGTTAGCTGAAAAAAAAAAGATTAATTGGAATATGTTTGCACTGAGAAATGTAATTGTGTCAAATAACAAAATCCTGTAGATTCTGCTGAAATTTCGTTCTGGAAGGAAACGGGAAAGTGTTTGGACACTGTCAAAATATTTTGCTATTTTCTTTAGGATATGCTTTTAAAAAATTGTTTTATTTTGTATGTCATTCTGTAACGTTTTAAATTTTCAAAAATCAGATTGTTTTTGTCAAAATAAAATATTTTGATCAACTCTAAATTAATTTTTTTTTTGGACATGATGAAATTTGGAAATTATTTTCAGTCTGAAATATGCCAAATGGAACAATTGCCCCCAGCGGTGCTGAACACGCCCCTCTCCTCGTAGGACAAGAGGGTCAAGCAAAGACAGCAGCATCCGACCCCTCGCATCTGAACCTGCCATCAGTCACAGCTGTGAGGACTTGCACCAGCCTGCATACAGGCATGCTGAGAGAGAGAGAACAATCCGTCAAAACAGTGCCAGAGCTGCTAAGGGTGCAAAGATTAACAGAGAAGCTGATGCAGGTGAAAAGCAGTACAAAAGTGGCGTAATTATTCATATACAGAGATTTATTCTGTTACTGCGATACATTTGTGAGAAAACCTTATGCCACTGTAACTCATGCCAGAAGAGTTATGGAGCTTCCAGAACACATTAATTAAAGCAAGACAGGACTCCAGAAAAATCGAAACAAAACAAAAAACTGTATAGAGGGGAGAATGCCAGAGAAACCCTGCTTACATCCATTTGGAAACTAGTGCCAAAGAAACAGATATCTTTATATTTATCCATACTGGTTTTCTTTCCATATGTCTCTATCTGAAGCATGCTGTGCTAAGCTTATATGCAATAGCACGACAGCATAATTACCCTGAGAAGATAAAATAGATATATAAAGATGCTCACTAATTTTGTACAAATCAGACAAAAGAATTCTGCATCTCCACTCAGCAGCTACAGTCCTTAAAGAATGAATGCAGAAATACTAATGGTGTCATGATTATTTATCAATTATTTATTATTTAAAGACACACACACATGCACATGTGTCAGATGTTTCCAAAGGCTTTTTTTAAATTACAGCTGGCTGTCTTACTGCCATGAGCAGTCCTGCCTGCCAGCATTTTCCTACTGAACAGGAATAAGGACATCCTACAGCCATCACCACAGCCCACGGGCTGCTGCCAGGTGACAAATGGCCATATTCTAAGCAATTCTTCAGGATTATGCTTCATTCATTACACTGCATCTCGTATTACTAAGAAAAATTCCCTTTATAGCCGTTTCCTTCAAAATTCAGTGAAATAAAAAATACACATTTCTATAGCAACCCAAATAAATTCATCCTGACTAACTCCAACTACAAGCCAAGTCGCTCTGGTCTCCCTTTATGCTAACAGAATAGAAAACACTGCAACAGTGAATATTCTTTGGATACTGGAAGTTAAGCACATTTCACTGGTTTGGACAAGGAGCAGGCTCCTCTGGCAGTGGCCCCATGGAGGTATCGGGCTCCACACACCCCAACTGCTCGGTGCGGTCCGTTATTACCTGCCCCAGCTCGCCGTGCTTTCACCTCAGCCTAATTATTCAGGGATGCAGAACTGGATAACCCTCCCTTCTAATGATGGTGCAAACATTTTGCTTTTGTTTCCCTTCTAGAACACTTCCAAGCAAGTTGAGGAACAGAAACAACATCCTTAACCTGTGTTCTGCTGCCCTTCAGGTTTCTGCTCAGCTTGGGCTGCTTCCCAAACAACCTCTCAGTCCAAAAAGGGAGACTCGTTAGTATTTGACTCCTTTCACTTCTCCTCTCTCAGGCACAAGCTGTTCTAAATTGCTCTCTCCTTCAATAACAAAAACAGAGGAAAATAACTTTAAAAGATTCGGAGCAAAACATATAAATTTTCTATGTGTTAATATTAATTGATAGTAAATAAAAAGGACGTTCAATAGGTAATGAATACTTAATTGTATTTAATCAAAAGTAATGCATTTTCTTAATTACCATAGTTATGTGGATTTTTTTAAAGCAGAAAATTGTTGTAAAAACAGGGAGAAAATGAAGTGTGAAGTCCAAAATGCCCCTGATTGTCTTGTAAAGAAAGACAAATGTGGAAGAGCTTGAGAACACGGAAATATATTGTACCCAGAGAATAAAAACCACGTCCACTGATTCGGTACTCCACAGTAGACAACACCTTACAAATATCCTAGAGTGGAATAAATATTTTGATTGTTCATTAACATCTATTATATGAAAAGAACTCCAAACCTTTTCTCCTCTTGCATAGATCTCTAAAGTAAGGCAGAGACACTTCCTGCAGCATTTGTTAGTGAGTTCTCACCAGACTGAGTAGATACCAACAGCAGTGTTGCTGCTTGTGTTTGCCTAGCATTGCAGCAGGATGGAAAACTCCTCTTTGTGCCATGCTTGAAAGTTTTCCTTCTTGCAACCAGTTCTCAGATCTGTGGCAATAAATGTCTCTCCAGCACAGCCTAAGGGCAGGAAAAAACCTCAATGGCAACAGATAGGCAACTTCACTGCTGGGGTGCTGCCGTTTATGATAAACCTGTAGATTTGGGGAACTCCAACAACTCTATTAAAAAAAATGCTGAAAAAGAATATTAGAGAGTCTTCCCTCAATATTAGAAGTTTGATGAATGAGAAGTAGTGAATGGAGTATGAATTACTCACCTCACAACATTTTATGTAACAAAATGTCCTGGGTGGTTTGGATCTATGCACCTGATCATTGCAAGGAAGGATATTTTCAGGTACCTGTTATGTATGAGACATTTCACACTTAAAGACAGCTTTCCTATGTAAAAGCAGATGAAATTCCATGAAACTGAGAGGTTTGTAGCCACTATCCATGCAGATCTACTTAGAGTTCTGCACATATAAAAAATAAATTAAGTATAGCATAGCAGTAGCTAGAGATGGGGCTCCTCTGACACAATATCTACCGTAGCTAGATGGGCACTAGGTGCCTGATGTTTCCTTCACAAATAAGTTCTTCCAAAGAATGATTGATTTTATCTTACCTAAGCCACATCAGATGAAATGGGTTTTAAAGCACATTTCTCTCTGCTGACTATAAACAAACCTTATAGCAACCAGGTCTGCAGCAGTGGGCGAGATGAATGCGATCATGGGCTGCTATGGCAAGGGCAGCAGGGAACAGTGACAGATTATCCGTCTAGAAGCATTTGGGGATTATATGAACAAAGGAGTAGTTCACTGCTTTATTGAGTCTTTCTTATACAACACATGATCTTTTTGCCTTCCTAGGCTCTAAGAAGAGCTCTTGCACTACAGGTTAGAGGAGGTTTTTTGTATGCTTCTGACATCTGGTATCTTAACTCTCAGGAATCAGGGGTTTTACTGCAATTTTCTACTGAGGCCAGACAATAAAGTATTAATAAAGCTTTTTTCTTCTTCTTCTTCTTCAACTGAACTGCACAGTGTAGATATGTGAAGCTATACAGAAATACTTCTGAAAATTCTGAACATACAAAGGATGCTGCAGGTTTTTTGGTAGCACAAGGAGAGAAACAGAAAGCTGTCATCCATCTCCACATGAGCCCAGCCTTCATCCTGAATAGAGAAACTCACTCTGTTCTGAATATTTTATTGTTATAAAAGCTGTGGCACTGATGTTGCAGGAGCAGCTTCTGATGCAAAACCAGTGACCCGACACAATTGTTAATAAAAAGTCCACTTTAATGATTCACTAACAATTAATATCCTTCATAAGCAGTTTAAAAGGAAGCGTTAAAACCCAAATGAGATTTTCATTCATGAGACCTTCATTCTGAAGGTTTAGAAGAGCTGAGAAAAACGTCCTGAATCTCCAGGTTGGACAAAATTTGTTGCCTGCCGTACTGTGACACGAGACAAAATATCCACTAGATTTCTGAATGGCTTGAGTTTCTGGAATTAGTTAGTTTCCATCATACAAATGTCAACACGAGCTACCTGTTCTGTTACGAACAGTGACACTCCAAAGCGCCGGATGTTTTGGGTTTTTCTGCTCGTTTTTCCTCAATTAAAATTACTGGTAACATCACTTCCACGTTTCCATAACCACCCTTCCAAAGAAACTATTGGAAATAGTATTGACTCCTAAACTTGGAGAGCATTGTATCGAAGGTGTCCAAAAGACTGAGGACAATTACAATAAAGAAGACAAAGCAAGCGTAGCTAGAAGATCCGTGTAAAATTTAGAAAAAGACCATTTCAATTAAATGACTTGTTCAAAAGCCAAGCTGAACAAAAAGAGTTGATGGAGAATAACTTGAGAGCAGTAAACTTTAGCCTTCAGTGGAGTAAGCAAGAAAGGGACACAGATGAGGGCTGAGGAAATGTTCCACAGTGGCATGAAAAAGATACATCTGGAAGTGGTTATACCTACACTGTAAGTTTAGCCTAGGCTTGATCCTGGGTCTGTCTTATCTCATCCCTGTTAACACAACTGTAGTTAACGTATCTGTACTTGGAGCAAGTTTGCAGTCAACACCAAGCTTGGTGGAGTTGTCAATGAGCTGGAGGCCAGGGCTGCTGCTCAGGGGGAGCTCGGTAGGCTGTGGGCTGGTGGGAACTTCATGAAGCCCAAGAAAGGCAAATGCAGAGTCTGGTACTTGGGATGTCATAACTCCATGAAGAAGTACAGGCTAGGAGGTAACAGACTAAAAGACAGCTGGGCAGAAAAAGACCCTGGTGTTGTGGTGGAGAAGGTCAACATGAGTCAACATGAGTCAATGGCCTCATGGGCTGCGTTAACAATAGCAGAGCCAACAGGCCAAGGGAGGTCAATCTTCCCTCTGCTCTGGTGAAGCATATCCAGGGTGCTGGGTCCAGCTCTGGACTGCCCAGTGCAAGAGGGAAACTGAAATACCAGAGCTATGAAAGTTCTTGAGAAGGACTGAAGGACAGGATGTGTGAGGAGAGGGTGAGAGAGCTGGACTTCTTCAGCCAGGAGAAGAGAAGGCCCAGAAAGGTCTTACTGCCCTCTGCACGTACCTAAAGGGAGCGTGTTGTGACGATGAAGCCAGACTCTCCTCAGGGTGCACAGTGGAAGTACAAGAGGCAACAGGCACAAGCAGGAACACGGGACATTCCAACTCAATATGCAGAGGGAAAATAATCATTGGGACGGTGGCCAAACACTGGACACAGCCCTGAGCACCTGCTCTGACTGGAGCTGCTTTGGGAAGGGGATTGCATCAGTAGACCTCTGGAGGTCCTTTCTGACTTAAATTGTTCTTAAACCCTTAAGCCTGGTTACAGCAGCTCCTACCAGTGTCTCCAAACCCCTGTCATCTCTCGAATAAGGGTAAGTGTGGGAGAGCAAGCTGGAGGCTGAATGAGGTTAGGCACAGCATCAGACAGTGTCTGTCTCCTCCCTGGAGAGACCAGAACCTTTCTCTCTTCTTCTATTCCAGCTCAAAATCAAATGGTTCATTTAAAGGATTTGTACATTTGATTTTTTTTTTCTGGAACGAGGAGGAAGATGTTGTACACAGCACTGACACTGATATTGATGCAGCAATTACAACCTAAGAAATAAGTCTAGATTCATGTCAGAAAATTCATCACAGTCTTAGCAAAAGGAGAAAACCAGCCCAAAGCTGCTGGTAAAGCATGAAAAACTGAAAATGAATAAATCTGAGCTGGAAGGAGACAAATTGAGAGAGAAAATACACGAGGAACAGGAAAAATCTCACCACATGACAGCACAAAGCAACACAAAGCATGCATTGGCAAACAATAACCCTCTCACTCAGATTACCGGCTAATTCTCTTGCAATATGTAAAATTCAGCACCTACTGAGAAGTTTCCTTCTCCTTCAGATGTGTCTGATGTTTAGCTATACGCCAATCCTCTGTGATAGTTCCCATGGACCGAAGGAGGCAGAACTGAGGGCAGAACACACTGGGAAGTAGGTGATTGCCATCACTTCAATTCATATCAACATTCAAAATAAATCAGATCATTATTGGGAGGGAAAAAAGCCTGAGCAGTGAGGTAGCTGTGGAGAGATGTTAGGATGGAATTAGAAAGCTTACGGGGACGCAGCAGGAGACGACACTTCAGACATTGATGGTGAGGCACAAACGTATCGATAGCTATTGGTCTAGAACAGGGGCAATGTATAGCAGTTGTAGATCTTCCGCTAGCCTGTGAGCGCTGTCACCCAACACTACAGGGACGGGCAGGTTCTTTTAGGGATCTTTGGTAGAATGACAACTGGCCTCAGGGTTATAATTAGAGCTTTATGATTATGTAAAAAATTGTAATTATCAGCATAGCTTACTGTTAGTTACAATTTTTTAGCAGTTAGCAGAGGTTGTTGTCACACTGAATTTTTGGCAAATATCACAGATTACAGTTAAGCACAATTTCTAGTGATCCGTGCAGCCTCTGTACTACCTAGAGTCATCAGTTACCTAGTCACTGGTCACCTGGACCCTCTGCAGATCGGGTCCAATTCCTAATAATCAGCACACAATGCAGTAATCACAATCTAGATTCAGACTTTACCTACGAGAACCTGAGTCACTCCCTCAAACCTCAGAAGAAGATGGTGGTGGAGACATCCCTGAGCACTGGGGGATCCCAGCTGTTCCCATCTACATCCCACTGCTTGGTGTTGTAGGCAATACCTTGTGTGCTGTTATGCTTCCCCGATCCAGAACGGGTGGCACCACATCCTGGTAACAGTCCTGTCACCATGCTGAAAGGGGGTCTGTCTGCTCCATCACCAGGGCCATCACACCTTGGGGACAATCTCAGTGTTGTAACGGTGAAGGGAGAAGGGGGCTGTATGTGATCAGCTTGCTCACATATTGGGGCTGTTTGTCTTAGGAAATGGTGTCAGGAAGTGGCGATGGCTATGCTACCCCTGTTACCGAGGATCAGCACAAGGGTGCACTGGCCACAGAGCACGTGCCAAAATTCTCCAAGAATTGGAAACCTGGAAAGACAAAATTTTAGGATTCTAGATTAGCCTGCACCGTTCACAGAGATAACAGTTAGGGATACACCCTGACCTCCTGGAAGAAAATAAGAATCAGTGATTCCAAAGCTGAGTTTTTTTCTCATGAAGTAAAAATAGTTATTTGTTTGCAACAGGAGTCCCCTAGAAATGCTTACACATAAAAGAACAGCCTGTTGTAAAGGTATCTCTCTTTTGAAGACATGAACAATGGCTGATGTAAAAAGACTTTCTCAGATTATCCAAGGGGATCTGCGGTATGCAGGTGAAGTGACACGCTTCTCCAAATGTGTTATCAGCATTACATTTATCATTGAGAAAAACGGCCATCCCACAGACAGTGCTTAAAGCAGTTTGAATCAAAAAAAACCAAAACATGCTGTCCTCCTGCAGTCTAAATTAAGCTTACTAATTTTGTTCCCATTTCTGACAACAGCTATCTACACACAGCGACTATAGTAAATTAGTTGAACAAAATATTGCAAATCCCTCTAATAGGCAATATTCTGAAGACCTGTTAAGCCTTGAAGTGTGGTCACCACACACTCTTGGCAGTTACCATAATTCAAATTTCTGGATAAGATTAATTCCCTCTCTATGCACATTCACAGAACTGGAATACAATGGGTATTTATAGGGTCAGGAAGAGGAGGAAAGAATTAAAGTCATTTTTATGTTATTTAACTGGTGAATTACATGAAAGTGGGGGGTTGACAGTTCTAGATACATTCTGAGTCAGTTCACAATGATGTGCTTAATATCTCTAATCACTCCAACAAAAATTGCTCATCCCGCATCAATAACTCCTAAGAAAAATGTTTTCAATCCTCTGAATATTCATATATACATCATATATAGGTAAGCCAATGCAATAACAGACGATTCATGCATGTGTTGTTTGTTAAAAGTGGGTAACTGTATTTGTAATAGCAACAATCATTGCAAATGTAGTTCAGTATGCTGATAACAGACATGTGGACTATGATGTCCTGCAACTGCAGAATACCAGTCTGCTGAGGAAGGAAATAGTTTACCATCTGCTATCTTATTTTCCTGAATTTAATTTGCATTGTGATTTGTATTATTGCGTTATTAATCAAAAGCCTATCCAGCATGTGATTCTTCAGAAGGTGAAGACTGCTATAAATACTCACAAATTGGAGATTTCATGAAGTGAACATTTTCATTTCTTGCAAAAAAAAATCTCAAATTACAACCAGAACATTTTCAAAGTATTTTCAAGTGTATTCTTGTCCTATTTATTTTATCATTTCATAATGAAAATATGTTCTAACCATAGAAGATAGTCTCTAAAAAATAAAAAATAAATCACTAATAATTCAACTTGGTGTATTTAGAGAGACTAAATTTCTATGACACCCAGAATACCAAAGAGGATTACACAAACCTGATTGTATCTAAGTGAAATAATAATCACTGTTCTCCCATTGCTGCAGAATAATTATTAAATAGATATTGAATTGGAGCCATCTGTCTCAGAAGCCTGATAAAAGTATATTGCATCAATTCCAAAATCATTATCTAGGGTGGGAATAATCTACTTTTCTTACTTTTCATTTGAACACCAAAAAAAGTCAAAGAAAATAAAATTATATTGGTCTTTAATTAACCTAAGAAACTTAAGTATTAGGAAAAAACTAACTAGAGTAAATTTTGCATGAAGTAGAAGAAGTTAGCGTTACAATATTAGCTTTAAATATCTCTCTATAAAAACTTTTTCTAGAGAAAGAGCTTCTCCCTTTCCAGTCAACCACCAGAAAAGCTGGATTCCCTCTTCTCATGAAGACCTGGTACGATTTCCATATGTAGGACTGCATGAAATTTAACTAGGTATCCTGCCTTTCTGGGATATTTACTTTCATAGAGAATTCAAAGGTTTTTCTCCCAGCACTAGTATTTATACAGGTTAGTGCAATCTCATGCAATTGATTCTCTTGCTTCCCCCAGCCCCAGTCATAGTGCTTTTGCATTTTTCTGCAGCTTATGACCCATAGGGTTGATTCAGAACAAATACCCTTTAGTTTTAAAGACTACATGACCTGGAGGAGTTGCAGCAAGACAAAATCTCAGGGCCAGGAACATTTTTATCCGAAACTCTGTTATTACCAAACCTGCAACACAACAGAGTGCAATAAAAAAAAAGATCTGGGCTCAACCCCATCCTGAGCTCTGTCCATAAGAGTTCCTGTCTTCTCATGTGTATCTGCTTCCAGGTATTGTAAAGAAAAAATCTGATAAAAACACTAAATGCTGGTAATTTGAGGCATCTTGACGTAAATTAGAGACAAATAATAGTTTTTAGTTTTGTGGATGACAGTAATATACTTGGGCTTTTTCTCTATGCAGTAGGATTTTAAATTAGTCTTTATGCAAGCTCTTTTGTTATCTAGCCGTTATTTAAATTCTTGTGCTAAAAAATCCGATAATTTTCTTAAAAGACAGTTTTATTCCCTGTAGATGAAAAAAAAAAGCGACTTTTTAAAAAGTGTTTTTCCATATACTATTGTAATTTTCTTACTGAATAATTTTCTCTTATCAGCTACCTCATCAGAACACATTGGCAATTATCTTGCTATATTACTGCTTTCTGTAATTTAATTTCCAATTTGATTTTTGGACCAGAGCCACTCCTTGTATCTGAGAGATTAATTTTTTATGATCATTATTACCAATCTTTTTAACAGCCTTTATCTGCATACCATTTTTTGATCAACTAAAGCACATATTGAGAGAGAAACTAACACCCAATAATAATATTTTCTTTTTTTTTTTTTACATTCACCTGTCGCTAAACCTCCTCTGCTTTCTCAGTCAGAAATGTTCCACTTTTTTCAGTGGTCTAATATCATAACCCTTTTTTCCTTTTCCCTCTTCCCTCCTTCCCACTCATAACTTGTAATTT